>JACCIC010000005.1:7670000-7835000 GCA_018907035.1 Sycobia sp. Sy_11
TGAATAATGTATCTAAAAATCATACATATACTTTATTGGCTCTCCATAAGCTCTGCTAAAGAAGTAAATTTAGACATGTAGCTGATTAGAACGTAGATAGTCAATCTTGTATTCTTGATGTTAAAACTAGTATCAGTAATAACTTATTTTCGATTACTTCCATTTACTAAAAAGTATATTTTATATAAATATTTTAGAGATAAATTAAAATATTTATTTACAAATAATAAAAGAATAATATTAACAGTTATTAGTTATAATACACTTACCAAAATGTGGAATGATCTCATCGTTGCATTTCTCAAGTTATTACATCTAAGTTCTTATATAGTACGTCGTTTCCACATTTTTTGTAACTATTACTAGTTATATTTTATTCCTACATTCGTATCGAGAAATAATATTACAAAATAGCGGACCTATACATAATTATGTACAGAGATGACCACACGGTGCTCCTTACTTCGATGATTATGGATCCGTCCAACTACTTTTATGTTAAAGAAAATGTCAAGATTCATGATCTACATACTGTCAGACAATCAGTAAATTTATTTCATGTGTAGTTAGTTCTAAGTATTCCAATAAAAATTTTTTAGAGCTAAATATTTAAATTATGCAATTTATTTAAATTTATAATTTTTTTTAGATGTAACTAATAAAAAAGAACAAATTGAAGCTGTAAATCTTGAATTGGTATCCATGAAACCTTATACTGGAACAAATAATCTTTACATCAAAAATCAAGAAACGTATGAATTAGCTGCTGATCACTATGAGCAATATTTTGTACCAGTAAATGAACACAGAAAATGTATAAGGTAAATAAAACATAATCTATTGTTACAAAACAACTTTTTGGTTGTTTGTCTTAATCTATTAGCCGGGCGCATTTTGATGGTTAACAATAGTTAGTAAGAAAATACTTTCTATGAGAGGTGTAAAACATATCGTGGTCTATATCAACTTGAATTTCCATATTTGCTTCGACTGTACAAAGTATGTTATTTCAGCACTTAGACTTGCAGTACGCAAAGTGATTACTGTGCGGAGAGAATGAACAAAACATTATTCAAACTTTTATTAATCATATAACGATAAGACCGTGGAATAGTACATTTTGCCAAAAAGTACAGGCCCTTTTTCGAATTTTCTTTTATACCAGTAAATCTGAGAAAATTTTATAAAAATAATGGTTTTGAGCTTTTGGTTAGATAAATCCATGTGATCGAATCCGGCAATGCTCTAAATCAGTTTAATTGCATCCGTTTCGCGCGCGCGCGCGTGCGTACGCGTTTCTTTGCATGCATAGGTAGGTACTCTATAAATATAAACTTCTACATATAGTAATATAAAGTACTAGCTTCTCCGCCTCAGCTTCTTCTCAGGTCAATGCAATATAATAATTAAAAATTTCAATTAAATAATATCATTAATAATAAAAATTTTGAAAATCGATATATATTGTATACAAAGTTTAAAGAAATTAATTGATAAAAGAAACAACTCATTAACAGAATTTAAAAAGAGATGTACACAGATACTTAAAGAATTGTTTGTTCTATGAAATAAATTTTCTTGCAAACTACCTTATTCTAAAGCTATTATATATAAAAAAATTTACGAATCACACATAAATAAATAATATCGATGGTTTGCCTACTCCCACGCATTTGGAAAGACTGGATATTCTAAATCTTTAGTGCAAATGTTCAAAGATTGTCCTTGTGCGTTATTAATAGTTATTGGAAACACATAATAATTCGAGAAATTTCTTAAAAATATTTCTGTTTATTATAAAATTAATATTTTTCATAATTTTAGAGTTCCAAACAATAGCGATTCAAAAATGCAGCTAAATAATTATTATAATTTGTTCTTACGAGAATTAAAATAAAGTAGTCATGGAATTATCGCGTAAGCGAATATTCCTATATCTCTTATCACTTTTCTCTTACGAAGATAGAGATCCTTGTAGTAGATCGTTCTGTCTTTTATTAAATTTAAATTTATATACTAAATAGATTAATAAAATTAAAAAACGGAAATAAACAAACGAAGCTGAAACTTATATGCGAAATTATGGTCTAAAGGCCATGTATTTACATATCATAGGTAAAATAAGCTTATTTAAACTGATAGTCTCTAATTATCAGTGATTGAATTAAATTTGATGATTGTCTTCCTACAAAATTCTCATAATGCGAATAATGTGAATTTCATTATTACTTCATTATATCTCGTATGTTCCATTTACCGTTTTATTTTCCATTTTATTTTCCACGCGGTACATACAGCACATTATACATAGTACCCTCAATACAGTCATCATTAACAAAAGTTTCAATATTTATATTATCTTCACCGCAGGCCTGTATATATGTACGGGAATCTCCAATTTTTTGAAGTTGCTGAACATTCCTGATGATTCGTCATATGACCTGATGCACCTGAATCTATAAGCCAGCAATAGCTCTCTTCGGGACAACTGCTACTCATGAATCCCAACTTTCTTCGTACACTTTTGTTGTCCTGTATACGCCATATCTCGATTGTCTTGCGAAAAATAGCTGCCCTGAAATAAATTTCCGCTTGCTTCAGCACCTCGATATTGCCCTTCTCCTCTGTTTCTGAAGCAGTTTCTGCTTAAATGATCGATCGCTTAAATAATCTTAATTTCGCACAATACGTGTAACAGCCGACGCAGTCTTTTCTTTTATTGCCTACTTTACTACAATTGTAACAAGTAGCTACTCGATTTTATCTATAATTTTCTCCTTTAAAATTATGTTCCATTTTTGTCTTTGCATTGAAAGTAACTGACGATTCATGTTGCTCTTGCACTCACATCTCTTCTGCCATTAATCGAGCCGTTACATTATCTAGAATTCATCGATCGTCGTCCACAGAATCCCACGCACTATGGAAATGAGTATAAATTTTTGGTAACGTTGGCAAAATCCTTGTCAACAATATTTCTTCCGGGACCTCGACACCGAGACGTTTCATTTTTGTCCATAGCTGCTCCACTTCCGAACAACTGATTTCTTTATCTCTTTAATAATACTAAAACAACTTTTTTAGACAAATTGTCGATGAATATTAAAAGGGCTGCATAATTAAATAAATTATTTATAAATTACTTTTTATTACATTCGGCTTAAAAAGATAAATTATTCCAATAAACATAGTTACTTATTTATTTTGCAGAGGAGAAAAACTTTACGTTACAAAAGATAAGAGATCTACAAGCTGTTTTTGGAGAAAAATCTTTTTGTGGGGATTTGGATTTTTTATAATCACAATACTCGTCCTTATTGCAATATTAGCAGGAAGTAAGATTCAGCTTATTAAATATAGTATACATATATAGATATATATATATATATATCTCTGGAAATAAATATTATTATTATAAATTTAGCTGGTGTAATACTTAAACAAGGAGTATGGCAACAACTGTTCAATGAACAGAAAAAGAATTATCAACATATACATGAGGTATATTTAGCAGATAGTGAGAAATATTTTAAAAATCCTCCTCCAAGTCTATCTCCTGTTACATCTACATTTTCACCATGGCGCGCTAATGATCAAACACTATATAAATTCGTTCCTAACGCATTGGAGGGTCTTCTAAATTTGGATAATTTAGAATGGAATAATCATATGCGTGATTTCAATTCGAAAGTTTATGGAGATGTCACTAAAGACATTGAAAATAGTTTAAGTAAAATGTTACATTTCAATAATGGAACCCCTTTGATTAAAGTATATTCAATATCAGAAAATGGCGATGTGAAATTCAGAGTTAATGGGCCTATTTTTGACACACTAGCAGAGAATAAAGATTATCTAGAAAAGAAATTTCAGCAAAATAGAAACTTAATTAGTAAATATCGAATGAATCGATTAACACTTAATTTTCTCATTAATCAGTGTCAGACTAAATATTTAACATGTGGTAACTATTGTAATTATGATTATACTGATGGAGTTTTTAAGTGTACTTGTCCTACTGGAAAATTTTTTCAAGAAGGTAGCAAGAAATGTGTAAATATTACTGATTTTAGTAACATTACATTTAACGAAAATTTGTCAGACAATATACAAGGAAGAAGTAGAATAAATGATGGCACATATTTTATAGAGGATCAATATTGGGAAAAGTCATATAATTCGCATCATGAACATGTTAAAATACCAGAAATTAGTGATAATCATGAGTCCGAACTAGAACCTGAAAAAAAAAAACATTCTACATCTAAAGGTAAATCAGAATCATTTTCGAAATCTATTGTTGAACTAGAATCAATTAATAAGCTAAAAAACATAACAATTATAACAACAGAATATAAAAGTTTACTTGAGTTAACCACCGGATCTAAAGTTTTGCAAGAACCAAATTCTGAGTTTAAGCACGAATCTCAATCAACTTTTAATATTAAAGATAAATTGTATCAAGGTACGAACCCTACTCAGAGTCTGAACTTTTTAGACCATCTAAAAAGAAATAAATCATTTATAAAATCTGAAGTTGAAGCAGCACAAATATCCACACAAAATAATTCCAAACGAATGCCAACGGCGAAAACTCGATTGAACATAGTAGGTAAAGTTAATGTTGAATTAGAATCAGATATTACTTCTAAGAATCAGCCAGAGCCAATGTTAGATTCTATAAAAGAATCAAAACAAATTTTGCAACCCATTTCTCTACAAAGGCCTTTCAAAAATGATCAGAATGAAGTGAAGCAAAAGGTTGAAGTAAACTTTAGAAAAGAAATAAAAGTTGAAAGTAATAATCCACAAACAACGGGTCAGAGAAATCAAACTCATTCCACATTAGATATGAATTCAGACAATGAGTTTAAGTCAATAAGAATATCTGAACTGCAAACCTCAAAAGAAATGGATGTCAATAAAACATCTAATATAAATATTAAAAGTGAAATAAAACCAATAATAAGTATGAAAGTTAGAACAGAAGTAAAACCAATAATGGAATCAAAGAATCAAGGGGAAATTAATGTACAAGTTGAAAATAAAACTAAAATAATAAATGAACTGAAAACAAAATCTGAATTAAGTACTAATGAAACTTTTCAAGTAGAGTTATTTAAAAAATTAGAAGATAAGCAAAAAGTTTTCTTTAAATTAAAAAACAATCAAACCAATTTAACGTCTACAATTGTCCAAATAAATGTCACAGAAACAAAAATAAATAATACATTAAATACACAATTTAAATCTACACCTCAACCAAAAGTTAACTCAAAAACTTATAATGGATATTTCATTGAACAGAAAGATAATTTAGAATTGCACCCCCAAATGAATAATAAAAAAAATTTATCTGCTGATTCTCAAATTATAACAGAAATAACAGAAACATTTGAATTTACTACTGAGTCTACAAGTAGATTAGAAGACTCTACAATCCATATATATCAAGCTGAATTATCTGGACAATATCCAATTTTAGAAGATTCTGTAAATAAATCTAGAAATCAGACAATAATGTGTTTAAACTGTTCTACAATACAATCGTCTTTGCTGTCTACAAATAAACCTATACCTTTTGTTGAATCTCTAAGTAAAGTATTTTCAGTGGAACCAAAGAGAGAAGATGGAGTAAAAGATATGATAGATATACTAAATTATAACACTTCTTTTAAAGCACTCCCAGCTAATAATTATGTAATGATCAATTTGAATAATAATATTAAATCTAATCCACGTAGAAATAATATAGAAACCTCCAAAGAAAAGGTAGAAAATATAACTATAGAACACCATTGCATTACTGAAAATAAAACTAAAGATGAAAGTTTCCTAGAACCTACTACTAAAAACGATACTCAACTAACAATTGAGCCAGAATTAGAAATAGATTCAATTACAGAATCTCAATCGATTGCAAATTCACAAGAATCAGGAATAAGTGAAAATGAGCTGACTACAATTCCAAATCAAATTGCCCCAGTTACAGAAATGTCTAAAAAACAACTAATTTCTAAAAAAGAGATAAATGATTATTTTACCAAGGCATATATATATAGAAATCAATCTAATATAAAGCCAAATAATATTTCTATACCAAGTGTAAAATTTATAGAGAGAGTTTCATTCGATAAAGACGACTGCAATACTCACTTGTTCAACACAGATGTCAAAAATATAAACACAAATAATGAAAATCTAAAAACTTCAAAAACAAAAATTATGCATAACGATTTATACAGTTCATATAATGTATCAAATAATTATATAAATTTGAATGTATCTCAAGACAATCACGTAACATCGACTACAGAAAATAATACTCAATATCCTCTTGATAAACAAAATAAAGTATTAAGTATTGATCAGGGAATACAAGTCCATAATTCAAAAACCGATGGAAATGCTAAGAAACAGTATAATAATATTACAAATCAATCTGTTCCAAAGGAATTTGCAAAAAATGCCAGAGAAATTTCTGAAGTTCTAAAAAAAAGCGATACAAAAATTGAAAACATTTACGAAAATTCTAAAAATTTGAATTCTCAAATTTCAAGTTTTAATGGGACCAATACTAAAAAGCGATTAAATAAATCAACTAAAACAACAACGATAAAAGATAGAAGTGAATATTTTGAAAATCAAAGTATAAAATCTTATATGTCAAATTTACCAATAGAGACATCAACAACAACAGAAACTATGAAAAATGTTGAAACTCAGATAAATATTCTAGATGTTGAAAAAGATGTAACCATCACCACTAAAATACCAAAAGTTGTACATTCCTATTCGAAAACCATAAAAACAAATCCAATCTTAACAGATGAATTACCAACTATTCAAAATTCATTTTCAAAATCCGCAATGTCTTATCAAATAGAAGAAAGATTTAATAATTTATCTAATATTGATACAAAATATAATATTCAACATGCAAATAATTCATACTCTACCAGTGTAGAACTCACAACTTTAAATGGCAATCCTCTTGAGGAAATTATAGATCACACTACTTTAAATTATAATTTCTTAAATAAACAAAAAGAATCTATATTGGAAGAAAAGTTAATACCAATATCCGAATTAATTTCTAATGATTCCACATCGAAAATATTTAAACATCAATTCTTAATGGTAGTGACTACTGAAAAAAGTGTATCTCAAGAACATTTAATAGAAACAGAACTACGTGTCGTTCCTATAGAGGAGAAAGATGACTTTGAAAAAAAAATGAAGTCTGATAATCATCAAATACAATTTAAGACAGAAAAGGAACTAAATTACGGAAAATCTAATTATAGCAATAAATCTAAAGAACTTTTAAATAGCGAAAACACAAAAATTAATGAAAATATAGAAGCAAATAAGATTCAAAATCAACAATCAAAAAATTCTTATTTAAATATAAGGTTAAGGAATGCAGCTGAATTAGCTAATAATTTAAATATTAAAAATAATTTCCATTTAAAAAGTGATATGGAAATAAATAATGATACTATAAAATATCCTTCACCTATTTGGAATTTTACAGAGTTATCTATTATCTCTTTGAATAGTCAGTATAATCTTTCGATCAATTCATCTAATTTTGATTTTAAAGAAAACAGTAATAATATGCAAAACAATAAAGATATTATAGGCTCCATTGTTTTGGAAGAACATGAAATTTTAAAAAACGATTCAATCACTCCTACATTAATAGAAGATTCTTTAAAAAATAATGCAAAAAATAGCGAAAAGTTTCATTTAAACCTTCAGAATTTAGTACATAAAGAAGATGAGGTAATTGTTAATACTTTTACAAAGAAACCAATTACGACTGACGAAGATATTGAAGTTCGAAAAGCAACTTTAAATTCTGAGGATTCACGTCCACAAAGTTTCTTTTCACAGTGTAAAAGTGGGGAGTTTCAGTGTCTTAATGGAACTTCAAAAGATGGAGCTTACTGTATTAATCTTTCTGCAAAGTGTAATTCAGAAAATGATTGTTCAGATGGTTCTGATGAAAATAATTGTGAAATAGACGGTTGCCCAGGAAATTTTCAATGCGTTATTGGACATTGCTTAAAAAGACATCTTGTTTGTAATGGTATTGTTGATTGTGATGATGGTACTGATGAAAAAGAATGTGACAACTGGAAGTGTAAATTTGATGAATTTCAATGCCCTAATGGTAAATATTTTAAAAAATATGTTTTAAAATTCGTTTCGGAATAATTGTTTTTTTTTTACAATAGGAAGATGCATTCCAGTTTCTTGGCAATGCGATGGTCGGCCTGATTGTGAAAAACAAACAGATGAGTATTCCTGTTTTGAAAGTTGTAATAACAATGAATATCTTTGTCCTATTGAAAAATGGTGCATACCTAAAACATGGCGTTGCAATGGAATAAATGAATGCGTACATGGAGAGGATGAGAAACAGTGCGAATGTACACTTGAACAATTTAAGTGCAAGGCTGGAGGTTGTATTTCTGCAAAAGAGTTATGTGATGGAATTGAAAACTGCCCAGATAGATCAGATGAATGGAATTGTCTAGCTATGTATAATAAAACATCTATGAGAAGAGAACTTAATAATGAAGATAAAGATATGAAATTGTTAACAACAAGTAACATCATAAAAATAAAGTTTGTATTTGTTATTTTAAATAATAAAAACGATTCATATTCTATAAAATTTTTTTTAAATTTGTTATTTGTTTTAGAAAATCAGGCAAAGATTACAGATTTATATGTTCCATTGGGTGGACAGAAGATTTCAGTGACCAATATTGCAGAAGCTTAGGATTTTTTTCATCAGAATCCACTCATTTTATTAATCTACAAGGAGATGGCGATTATTTACAAATAATATCAAATCCAAATCCTAATTCATCGCTAGCTATAAATTTAAAAGAAATTAGTTATTGTAAATCTGCCAAAATTGTAGAAGTATCATGTCAAAAATTTATTTGTGGATCTCATGAAAATGTTAGTCCAATTGCTAGAATGGATGATGGAACTCTAGCTACTGAAGGGGAATGGCCTAGCATTGCTCTTTTACAGGAATCAAAACATGGAGTTACTTGTACAGTAACTATTCTTACTCCTATGCATGCAATAGCAAGTTATTCGTGCATTTTTAAGTATGATAAATCGAATTTGTTAAATATATTTTTTACATAATTAAAAATGCAATCTTCTAGTTATAGGTACAGTAGAGACTGGCAGATTGTTATTGGTGCCAATTTTGTAAAATCACATAAAGTGAGAAATATTTTGCCTTATCCACAAGTGAAATATAATAAATTCTTGTACAATAATGATATTGCACTTGTTGAATTAAATGAGCCATTATCGTTGTCAAGAAATGTTAGTGCCGTTTGTCTTCCAAGCCAATCATATCATGTACGCTATTATTATATATTTAAAATAACTCGCGCATATTGTGCTACATTAAGTAAGAACAGAGGGCTGCAAAGATTAATTTTTTCAAACTATATACTCATAAAAAAACACAAAAATCGAAATAAATAATTTCAGACTTTAATCCTTTTGATATTGTTTAATATTTAATATTTTATCAAACATAAAAGGAAATTATATAATTTTGATTGTTTTGATATCAAAATTTTCTAGTGAAAAAAATTAGATGACTGTTTCAAAAGTTGCTTATAATGACAAATTGGAATGTTTAGTTAAGCCCATTTTATTTCATCGATATATGGTGCGTTCGGAAATGCTTGACAAAATTTAGGAAAGTTTTAAATATTTGAATAGAAATTAATTCCGACTAGTAGTTCACCACTAATCAAAATTTTTGCAGAATTTTATACTGATTTATATATGAAGAAATTTAATACATTTCTTTTAATTTTATTAAAATTTGACTTATAGTATCAATTTAAGAATCAATATGATTCAAGATTTACCCTTTTAGACGGGTGTAAAAGTTATCATGTTTGAACATCAATACAGATTTCTTCTTTATCTCATTTAAAAATTAAATAAATTCTCTATATTTTATTATAAATTGCAATGAAAAGAATTTAACAAAATGTCGAGCCACTTCAGGGTTACAAAATGATTATTCAATTTTATAATATTTCAAATGTTACAGCCTGGACAATTATGTGTAACAGTTGGTTGGAAGTTTTATAATAATGCAGCAGTTGATTTAAAACAATATTTAACAGTTTTGCCAGTATCAACTTATAATTTAGATAAATGCAATGCTACAACTCATTATGCTGGACTCATAACAAAATCTAATATATGTGCTGGTTTTATGGAAAATGAAAAGAGACCTTGCTATGTAATTATTTTATTGTCAACCCGAACAAATAAAACAATAATTTTTAATCTTAATTAACTATCTGTTTTTTAGAATGATGAAGGAGCTCCGTTAATGTGTGTAAATGAAATTGGAAGATGGGAAATTCAAGGCTTACTTAGTCATCATAGTAAGTGCTCAAGAGGTCATCCAGCTATATACTCAAATTTAGCCCCATTTATTTCATGGTTAAAAAATTCAGTTCCAGCTTTGCAAATGTATTCTTGAATTAAAATTACAATAATATGAAAAATTTGCAACAATTAATAGACAATAATGCCATACTTTAGTTAGTAAAGTCTATTACTTTACAGGAATTTATTTTCTGACTTTATAACATTTTATGCCATAAATTTTTTTTTGATTTTGTAGAAAAAAATTGATAAAAAGAAAATAAAAAATTTTAATTATTGTAAATAATGTAAAAATCAACAATATATATATATATATATATATATATATATATATATATATACTCAAAAATCAAATACAAATATTACTTCGCCTATAGATCAATCTATTTCGCAGATATTTTACATAATTCTAAAACAAAATTACAAAAATAATAATTATAACTGAAAATATTCCATGGTAATTCGAATTCAAAAGTACTTACAATAAAATTGTAGATCAAAAGTCTTAGCTAGATAATTTTATTTGGAGAAATATGCAATATAATTCAGCTGCAAGAGAATTTCAATTATCTACATATGAACAACCGTTGGCCCAGGCTTTGTATCCGAAGACAAAATTGTTCAAGAACCCTGCGAATCGATTTCCGTCAAAATTAAAATTTTCTGAGGAATTTTAAACTGTCCTTAGTAAGGTTTTCAGTGGTCGAAAATAAACTGATGACTCAATAAAATAATAGACATAAAAAATACATCAACTTTAAAAATTAATAAAATAGAAGAAATTACGTTGACCATGTATAACATCATACGTCGTGGCTTTAGTCAATGAACAAAGCTAATATAATTTAGATAAAATAAATAAAATATGTATCATTGGAAAATTTTATCGCATAATTCTCTGCAAGATAATTTGAATTGAAAACACAATAATAATTGACTCTGATTAAGTAATTCTAGAATTTCTGATAAAGTATTCATCCATATTAGTTACTAATAAAAGTAATAAGAAATCTATATAATGAAAAATAAATTAAGTTTAATTAAAAAATTTAAAGTGTATTAGATTTTTATAGTTCATCTTTTAGTTTGTTTATTCCAATAAACATAATAAAATAAATAAAATGCCTTAATATATGTTATAATTAGTAGATAGATCTTAGAATGGTAAAATGATAGATCGTTTCACATTAATAAAATTAAATTCTATAAATCTTTACTAAGTATAAAATAGAAAGTTAGAGTTACAATTATATTGTATGCGTGAAATAACTGGAATCATATTGAAGGCGCATTGAATTAAAATCCTCTTATAATGATATTTGAGTATAGTCATAATGCTCGCATACACTCGAAGAATGGTTTTTTAATTGAGAAATTTCAGATAAAATGTTGTTGCATGCACTTTTCATTTAGAAATAATTTTATAATTACCTTACACACTATATCTTTAGTGAGAATGATATAAAATATACTTCTGAGATAGATTATATGATTCAATACAGAAACACGAAGAATAATTTAACTTAACTAATTAAAAAATACATGTCATAAAATGGAGATAAAAAGCCTTAATTATGATTAATCTGCTCCCAATGAATGTACTATTTGTAATAAATATTTGAATTAAAATTCTAATATTTATTGTATCAAAAGGAAATGTATCTAGTTCAAAAATGTTTAACATAATTGCATTGTATGTTTTTTTAATTAGAATTATTTTGCAGATTACCTTTAGTTAGAATTATATAAAACTTATCTACAAGATAAAATTGTATACTCAGGAAGTATCAATATTATATATTAAATTTTGTAGCTGCACTTTACATAACAAACAAACAAATCTTTTCAACAGTCTTATAATCTTATTGTTATATAAAAATAAAAAATATTTTTTAAGTTTTATTTTATGTCGCTCTATTTATGCTTTCAAATACCGGTGCTAATCAGCGTGTTTGTAAACAAAGCACATATAAATTATTACAGCGGTGCTTGTGTAAATCGGCCGAGACCGGGGTTTTAACTCGGATCACCAAGTTACTAGTCCTTCACTCTAGCGATCGAGCCATCGTATACTTTTAACAGAAGAAAAAAATTTTCCTCATTTTAATAAAAATTTTTTATTCTAGAATAGAATAAAACTTCTAGAATAAAATTTTTTCTTCGTGTTAAACTAAATATCGTAAAAAAAATGTACTATTATAGATCAGATTCCATGGAGGTGACTGTAGATGGGGACAGAGAAAATGTCATTATAATAGGACTGTAATATTGATGAAAAAATTAGTTAGTTTGATTGAATATAAAACAGTCGACATAAGTATTTTTTAATTTTTCTATACTTTATATAACAGAATATAAAATAAGTCGATTCAATGAAAAATGTATTTGGAATTAATACTAAATTATACTATATGACATGTGTGTGACGGTTTTAAATTAATTCCGATAACTAAATTTTACACGACAAATGCCGAAAAATCATCTTAAAGTCTATTTTGAAGTTAAATTGATGAAAATGTTATTCTTTATAAATAAGTATTTAAAAAATAGTAAATAGTAAATTGTACATAATAATTCAAAGTTCAAATAAAATAATTCGAAATATTTTTAAAATGAATTTTTCTTTACTTTTATTACACTTTAACAACCTTGAATTTAATTATTAAGATGATATAAACACTTTTGTTTCAAATAAAATGAGAAGTCTTACTGAAGTTAAATGAAAAATTCTTAGTGTAATTATATGCTGACATACTACAATCTGCTACAATATTAATCTTCATGCTTGTGCCATGAGGGTATGTTACCCGAGTCTGAAAACTGCTTTGCTCCCGTGTACCACATACGATTTTCCCCTACGAGGGCCGCCTTCACTTCTTCAAAAAGGTGCTCAACAAATTGGAAATCGACGAAGGAAAAAAGGTAAAATTTTTTCACTGTGTTAGTTAATCTTGTATAGAATAATCAGATGTTTACCTAAAGGTCCACACCACGTTCGCTCCCAAATAAGTTGCCTTATCATAAAATGTAATTTATTGAACTTGAAAAATATCGTCGGTTTTCTTCAAAGGCTATTTTTGCAATTTTTTTTAATCTTGTAAAATTAAATTTAATGATTACCTCGTAATTTGAAATTAATAAAGTTTTTTAAGGAGGGATACAGGGCTGGGAGGTTAGGTGCAAGAGTCGAAGCCCCCTAAAGTGGTTGAAGGACGGGAGCCCCCACTTATCAAAAGCAATAAGAATAATCTACAGTTGATTATAAGTTTATTAATAATGCAAACATTAATTCAAATTTAAAAACAAAATTTTATAGCATAAAAAATAGAATTAAGCATTAAAACTAATTTTAAAAAATCGTACAGGTCATTTTGAATACTTAACCAAAATTATAACAATTTTTATACTAATTTTCAAATTAAATATAAATTTTATTTTATTTTAATATTTTGAATATCTGACTCAAGATACAAAAAAAGGTCAAGCTGCGGTCGAGTCGTGCATATGGTATAAGGGTTGTAAAAGACAGATGTTGCATACGCTTGGAAAACTGAGATTACTACGAGATTACACGATTTCATCCATTCCATTTTACTCCCAAGGAAAAAATAGTACATTATGAACTCCCGACACTTGGGCCTCAAATGGACTTTCATTGGAAAATGCCTTTACTCCCGTATAGCACATATTATTTTCTCGTAGAAAAGGAGCTTTCTTGATTCTATATACGATGAGGTACGTAGCAAAAAAAAGTGGAATTTGTGGATTGTAAATAAGTCTAAATTCTTTTTCTGTATATGTTCCGGAAACAAGATATATTCAGAAGTTTTGCGTATAGGGAGTAAATATATGGGTTCGGTGCTGGCTTCGATATAGATATATACAATATATACATATACATATACATATATATATATATATATATATATATATGTATATGTATATGTATATGTATATATATATATATATATATAAACAATTTCGGGACACACTGTGTATATTGTCGGTTTCGTATAAAATGGTGCTATTTTACAGACGATTTCTTTTACTTTAACTTCAACTTTTGTGCTCAAATGACATCTCAAATTTTGTCTCCAAATGACTTTTGAACATTTCGTGTTTGGGCGATAAAACACGATGTCCAGATGTCTCGAGATACTTTCTATGGCGAATGTCGTGTTTGAACGATAAAATACGATGTCCAAGTGTCTCGGGATGACTTCTACAAGGAGTTTCGTATTCCATCGTCCGGACCGCGTAGAAGTCGTTTTGAAAAACCAGGACATCTTTTTCTCCGCCCGAACACGAAAGTACGTTATATATATATTTAATCATCCCCCGTCTCGGTTTCGCCCGTGATAATGATTTAACCAATTTTTTAAACAGTTTAATAATGCTAAGTAAAAAGTACTCTATGTATAAATCTATATTCTTATAGATAAATTACCTATTGTCGCTTCTGTATAAAAAGCTGCTTGAATGTAACGTAGACTTCAAAAAGCTGATATTTCATAAACGATTAATATATATATATATATATATATATGTGTGTGTGTGTGTGTGTGTGTGTGTGTGTGTGTGTGTGTGTGTGTTTTTTTTATTAGGCGTAGGCAGAGCAAGCTCTGCACTAGTGGCCTCTCGAAACCAGCATCCCGCCGGAACTATCCGGGAATATTACTTCGGCGGAGCTGTTAATTAGCCTATACGACTCATCTTCTTATGACACTATCCTACGTCCCCCATCCACACAGGTGATCAGGGGTTCGGTGTTCGTCTTCTGTATCTTAAAATAGGATCAGTTGGCCTGGTTCATCCTGGGCCATTCGCCTAGTTCTATCGGCATATCTGAGTTTGGTCATCACCTCTTTTGCGAAACTGGCTACTGCCTTCCAGTTTTCAGAAGATTCCAGCATTATTGATAGGATGCTCTCTGGTCTTATTGGCTTATTGATGATGTTCATCAAGTGCTCACGTTGTGTTATAAAACGAGGGCAGCTCACCAATATATGCTCAGCATCCTCGACCAAAGTCGGACAGATGGGGCAGAGATCATTATTATCCAGGTGAAAGCGGTGGAAATAGGACCTAAAACAACCATGTCCAGTCAACAACTGAGTTAGGTGGAAATCTAATTCCCCGTGTTTCCTGTTGATCCATCTGTGTATGTCTGGGAGGATACGATAAGTCCATCGGCCTTTGCTAGAATCGGTCCATCGTTTTTGCCATATTTCTATAGAACGATGACGTTCCACATTTTTAGCACCTTGTAGGGAATCCACTGCGGTCTTACATATGTTATGTAGCCTAGCCAGTTCATCTGCAGCTAAATCGAAAGGAAGAATTCCGGCAAGTACCTCAGCTGCGTCGGTGGATACCGTCCTGTAACCACTAATAATACGTATACAGGAGCGACGACGGGTCGCAATGGCCAACTCACAATACGATTTAATTCCGCATGCATGATGCCAGATTGGTGCTGCATACATGCTGACAGAATTAACAACATAAGCTAATAGTTTCCTCTGGGGTGGACGAGGGCCACCAATGTTAGGCATGAGCCGACACAAGGCAGCTGAAACTCGTTGCGCTTTTTCGCCAGATATCTTTAGATGTTCTTTGAAGTTTAACCTGGCATCAAGCTGGACACCCAAGTATCGTAAAGATGGCGCAGAACTAATGCGGCAGCTACCAACTTTAAGAGTAATACTATCTACCTTCTTACGACTGCTGACAAGGACTACTTCTGTCTTGTGCTCCGCTAATTGTAGACCAGCCGTCTTAATCCATCTACTGATGTTGCTGATTGCCT
Organism: Sycobia sp. Sy_11; assembly: GCA_018907035.1. NCBI lineage: Eukaryota > Metazoa > Arthropoda > Insecta > Hymenoptera > Epichrysomallidae > Sycobia > Sycobia sp. Sy_11. The sequence continues at coordinate 7,686,265 of JACCIC010000005.1, forward strand.
CATTGGCATTTTCAGTAAGTTCATCAAGGGTCTTAGCCGTCACTACTAGAGCGATATCGTCGGCGTACCCTACTGTTATTGAACCAGGCGGTTGTGGAATCCTCAACACGCCATCATACATAATATTCCACAATATAGGTCCCATAACTGAGCCCTGGGGGACTCCCGCAGTAACCTTATGCGATACAGTGCCTTCATCTGTTCGGTATAATATTATCCTATTCTCAAAGTAGCTGGCCACGACATTCTGTAAATAACCAGGTACTCCGAACTCTTTAAGAGAACTCATAATAGAAGACCAGCGCGCTGAATTAAAGGCATTCTTGACATCTAGAGCGACAATGGCACAATACTGTTTAGTGCCACCTTTCCATCTCTTACCACTGATTGCATCTCTTGCGGTACACACTACCAGTTTAATAGCATCGACTGTTGATTTTGATTTCCGAAATCCAAATTGGCGTGAGGATAAGCCGTGCAATCCTTCAGTGAATGCTTCCAGTCGGCTACATATTATTTTTTCAAATATTTTACCTACCGTGTCGAGCATACACAATGGCCTGTATGATGAAGGATCATCAAGTGGCTTATTGCCCTTAGGTAACAGGACTAACCTTTGAGTTTTCCAGCAATCAGGAAAAATACCCTCAAGAAGACAAGCATTATATACTTTTAGAAATATAGCTGGATTCTTCTGAATCGCCAACTTAACTGCCGCATTAGGGATACCATCAGGGCCAGGGGCAGCATTGTCTCTAGTCTTAGCGTAAGCATTATGTAGCTCCATTTCTGTTATAGGAGGTATATCGTCCGAGTGTTGCGTGCGCAGTACAGTCCCATGAATGTCATTGGGAAAGAGAGCGGAAACAATCTTATCAATCAATACCGTGCTAGTGGGTTGTATTGGTGCCGTACTCAATCGTGCCATGACTGTTTTGTATGGTCGTCCCCATAAGTCATTGTTGGCCTCTGCACACAGTTCAAGCCAGCATCGACGCTTGCTTGCCTTAATGGCCTTGACAAGCACTCTCTGTGCTTCTTTAAATAAACTATTAAACGTATCACGATGGGTGCGGGCTCTCTGGGCAAGTCTACGTGCGCGATGACATTGTTTGCGCAATTCTGCAATTTCATTTGACCACCAGTAGACAGATTGACGATGTTTAAATCCGCTCTTAGTCCTAGTCATCGATGCATCACATGCTTCAGAGATATGCTTCATGAGTGCATTTGCCAGATGGCCTGGTGCACTATAAATCCTACTATAAAAATAGTGTTGATAATTGTTATGATCGATATAATCAATGCATCGCCTTCGAAGGTAGCTAGATTGTATAATAAAATCCAATTTCACCAAAAAAAGTGTTTTACTATGTTAGTCTACGAACTTTTCGCCGCTTAATTTTTTACTCATGCATAATCTATGATATACTTTGATACTTTGCAACGGACCGACACGCAGAAGCCTGGCAAGACAACACCACCGCTGGACAAAGGGATCCGACATATGAAACAGCTTATCGCCGAGGGTCTCGTACGGCCCATATGGGATCGACCATGCGTCCGGTGTATTTACGCTTTGTTTTCCTCCGTGACAATATATATCCGGCTGATTAGAAGTTATAAAATACATTTTTATCTTGTTTTATGTACGTTCTCATTGAGGCAGCGTTGTCATAGCAATCCCCTTCCTACCGAAAGCCATTTATTGTCGGGTTGGGATTGTAAATTAGCTCTATGGAGGGTAGAGAGCAGTGAAAACACTATAATCGTGGCAGACTACTGTGTAGGACTTCACGCCAGAATTGACATCATATAAGGTTCCTAGTTTAAAACTATGCTGATAAAGTGAATTAAAGAATAGTGAGTGGAGGAAAGTAATGATCGTAGAGAGAGGGAAAGTTACATCCGTTAAATTAGTCTCAAATATGTGTAAGACGTAGTGTAGGGCATAGTATTTCCAAGCATCATTGTGTGCAAAGCCACGGATTCAGCACAGGCGATCTCGTCATCGCACCTGCAGGCTCGCACTTTTCCTATTCTAGTTTATGCTTAATCTGCTTACTCTGTTTTAAACGACCTAGATAAAATAATTTGAGTTTTACAGTAATAATTTTTTATACTCTACTTATTCGTATTATTTTACAAGTTCATATTTTGTTATTTGTGAGATGCTTTATACTATATAAATATCCCTATTTTTCTTAGACATGCCTTTTTTGCAATGGAAAAAATTGTTAACTTCGATAAATATTTTTTAAATAAACTTAATAAATAAATAGTTTATCCATAGACCATTACTTAAATGGTCATTGAAATATAGTACATATGTTTTTATTTTATGAAAACCAAACATTTATTTCAAGTGATTCATATATTTATTTTAAAAAATATTTATTAGATTTCTATAAATATTTTTGAAAAACACGATTTTCTAATTTTTTACAGTTTAAAAATATTAAAAAAGGAGGTGTACTATTTTAAGTTAGTAAGTATTTTCGTTATCTTCAACTATATAAGCGACTAAGCGTATACTAAATATTATATTGCGATCAAAAATAATTATATATATACACAGTGTGTCCCAAAAGTTGTAAGACTACGCGTATAAAATCTGTACTACTTGCGCCATCTTCACGAAGCATTGGACACTAGTTACCTCAATCTTCCTCTACCTCTATACAAAGTTTCAAGTTCATAGTAGCATCATTTAAGATGAATAAAAACATCGAACAACGTGTCGCAATTACATTTTGCTTTAAAGTTCGTAAAAGTGCGACTGAGACGAAGGAAATGTTAAATATGTCTTATGATGAATGTGTTGTGTGTCGTGCTCCTATTTTGCGGTGGTATAACAACTTTACGGCAGGTAGCGAGTCGATTGAAGATTACGAAAGTAGCGGGCAACCATGCGCCACGAAGAGTGACATTGACAAAGTCGCAACTAAGTTAAATAATAATCACAACTCTAGTTGCAAATTGATTGAAGAACTTACTAGGAAAGCAAAATCCACCGTTCCCCGTATTATAACGAACGATTTGAAAGAAAGAAGATGTGCTCGCGTTTCGTTCCACACGTACTAACTGTCGATCAGCAAGAGCAATGAGTTTCTCCTGCACGTGACTTGTTGGAAATAATTGAAACGCAGCCAAATTTTGAAACTATTATTACGGGTGATGAAAGTTGGTGTTTTTCATCCGACCCTGCAACAAAACGTCAAAGTGTTGAGTGGTTTTTGCCAAAAATTCGCCACGACTAAAAAAATTACGCTTTCAAAAAACAAAAGTTAAGACAATGTTAATTATTTTTGCTTTATTCTAATGGTATTATTCACAAAGATTTAGTTCCTCAAGGTATTACTTTGAATACTGTAGTCTGTCAACAAGTGCTCGATCGCTTGTATAAAAGAATTACGCGTGTTAGATTCGAGTTGTAGAAACACCGCACTTTTTTCTCTTGTATGATAATGCACCAGCATATACTGCAGCAACTAACGTTCAATTTGTGGCTAAAAAAATGGTTCCTGTAGTCAGCCACTCACTTTACTCGCCTGATTTGAGTTCCCCTGACTACTTCCTGTTTCCAAAATTAAAAATGGCGTTGAAAGGAAACCGTTTTATGTCTGTAGGTAACATAGAAGTTGTGACAACAAAATTAAAAAGTATTGAAAAAGAGAAGTTTTTAAAAGACATGAAGAGACTGAAAAATCGTGCCAATTTTTATTGTGTCTTTTGTACCAGCAGTCTTAAAACTTTTGGGATACACTGTGTATATATATATATATATATATATATATATATATATATATATATATATATATATATGATATTTAAAGAAGGATTAAGAAAGATGTAAAGAATATTGGAGTAAAAATTTAGAAGGGGTGAAAGAAAATTTCAATTACAAATTTATCCTTGGATATAGAGAGCTAGGATTTATTCATTTAAAAGAATAATAATAAGAGTAATAACTATTATAATTCTTCGTGCAATAAAATGATATCCAACATCAAGGTAAAACATATCCTATAAAAGTAGCTATTTCATAAATATATAATTAATATAATATAAAGAAATAAAGATTCCAAATTTCATGATACTAAAACTTTTAAAGGAGTAGAGATCTTACTAAAGAAGAGTAAATAATATTGAATAGTTTATTAGATTATATGAAAGATATTTTTATCCAATTAATTTTTCGTAAAGATATTTTTTATTAATAATTACTTTTACTTGTAAAGTTCTTATCATTAATATAGAAATTATTGCAATTAAAGTTATTAAATTTTTATCATAATTATAGAAAAAAAACCTGTAACTGATAATAAATTATTATATTAATTAAAATATCTTGCTAATGTTGGAAATGTTAAAAATCGTTAAAATTCCATTTTCATATTATAATAAAAATAAATAACATGATGATTAACATTTTAAATAAAGAATTTATTAAAAAATTTAATTTAATTGTTGAGACTTTCTGATCTCTATTCTTCTTAATTGGGTAAAATGTAAGAATAACATTATTAATCTTCCAATTATTATTAAAAAAATCAAAAAAATTAAAAAAAAGTGGATGTACATCTTCCACGAAGATTCTATTTAATATATGCCCACACATTTTCAATAGGGTTTGGATTGAGCGACTGTACAGAGCTTGCTGCGATATTTAGGATCATTGTCTTCCTGCAGAATACAATCATCATTTCCTTTTGATGAACCATCGTTTGGTAGATGGCAGTAAAGCCTTTTTATAGATTTTTATCATTTTCTCGGCATTTACGTCAATAAAGAGGTGCAAAGTGACGAATCCTTGCTTTGAGAAGCAGCCCAAAAGATGCACCTTTATTCCGTGTTTTACGGTCCACTGAACAAGCCTATTGGTAGAAGTTGACCAGGCTTGCGTGAGGATACAACGTGCCCATATCGAACATTCATTAGTAAAAATTACATTTTTAAAATCTCTATCAATATTCTCATGCGCCTAAGCGAATCGCTTTGTCACATGTTTTTTAGCTAACAGAGGTTTCTTGTTGCGCCATTCCAGGCCATGAATACAAAGATAGGTTCAGATAGTTTTGTAAGATATATCTAAACCTTTTGCCATTAATTTTGGTTATCCTTGCTGCAGTATTAAAGCAGAATTCCGCGAAAACAGATTCACTATTCTTTCTTCATCTTTTTGTCCACTTTACCTATCGAGCCACCTTCCTGTAAACCATTGGCCACTTTTACCATTTTTAGCCACTTTATATCGCTATACCTATTTCTGTACAAATGCCTTCGACTTTCTCATATATTTAGCAGCCGCTGATTTCCATATTTCAGGACCTTTTGAGTGGATGCAAAGGAACACAGCCTAGTAGCGCGACGCGTACTTAGCACTCATGGTATTTAACGTGATTCTCTTTCAAAAGATCAACGACAACTGAATTTTTGTTGACAATGCATCAAGGACAAAGCTTCTCTGGTATAGCCTAATTACAGAGAAATCTTGCATTACTTGTCAGTAAAGTCGACATTCTGTGTGACATGTATGATCTCATAATTGATTACTTATCAGCGGCTAGAGCCGTCGTAAAATGTCACTTAATGATACGGAGTATTATAAATATTTTTTTGAAGAAAAATTTATGAAAATAAAATAAAATTTTTAAAATTGAGATTCCAATTACTTGAAAAAATATTCAGTTTTGTTATATTACAAAAATATTTCAATATTTTATGTATATTAATCATTTATTTTGAATAAAAATGAAATTGTATATCGATAAATTATTTCTATCATTCTTCAAAATTTGTTTTTCCTGTGAATATTTTTCCATTATTTTTATTATATTATAATAAACTTTTTTTGCTTCAAACTCAGTGTGGACCAATAACTAGATATTCATGATATTTAGTTTAAAATACGAAAATATACAAAATATAGATATATCTACATCTTACATACGGATTCTACGGAGAATTATTTTTGTTTCGTGTTTAGAGGCTAGAACATGTTGTTCGGGTGTTTCAAGACAACTTCTACAGGAAATTTCGTGTTGGGACCGTAGAATACGATGTTCAGATGTCTCAGAACCATTTTGCCGGGAAGTTGCGTGTTGAACAGTAGAATACGATTCCTAAGTATCTCGGGACGATTTCCATGGAGAGTTTAATATTTAAACGGTAGAATACAATGCCCAGTTGTGTAGAGACGACTTTTACAGGCTGTTTTGTGTTCGCACGGTAGAAACAAATGTTTAGGTGTATAAGGACGACTTCTATGGGGAGTTTCGTGTTCGAATGGAAGACTATGATGTCCAGGTTCCACGGGCCGATTTTCAAAGGGAGTTTTGTATTCGCATAGTAGAAACGGTACCCAGGTGTGCCGGGACGACTTTTACGAGGAGTTTAGAGCTCTCACGGTAGAATACGATACCCCGGTGTGTCGGAATAACTTCTACTGTGAACTTCGTGTTCGCACGGTAGAAACAGATGTTCAGGTACCTTGGGACAACTTCTACGTAGCGTTTCGTATTCTTGCATGACTGAAAATTTTAACGAACTCTAATACGAAACTCCCTATAAAAATCATCCCGATACGGCAGTTGTGTTCAATAAATTATTTATAACAATGTAAATTTATACAAAGAGTATTTTTTACATAGATGTTATGGAATTGTTAAATAAGATTGTGTATAAATATGATTAAGGCTTTATGTATAACTGTTGAAATCTTTATTTATTCTTCTAAATTTAATTCATTCCCCCCTCCTCAAAAGAATTCCCTTGGTTGCAATGCAACTATGCCAACGCTTTTTCCAATTTTCAAAACATTTTTTAAACTTGTATTCCGAAATGGCCATCAGTTCGTTCTTCGATTTGACTTTTATTTCATCAATCGAATCAAAACCGCGTCCCCAGAGTGGTCTTTTGAGTTTGCTGCACAGTCAGAAGTCACACTGTGCTAGATCAGGCGAGTACGGTGGTTGCCGAACGATAATGGTTGAATTTTTGACAAAATATTCACATAAAATCAATGAACTGTGAGCTGATGCATTATCGTGATGCAAAAACCAAGAGTTGTCTTTCCAGAAATCTGCCCTTTTGAGACGAATAGCTTCATGCAAACAACGCGTAACACTCAAATAATATTTTCTGTTAACCGTTTGACCGGTTGGAAGGAATTCATAATGCACCACAATACTATTATATTACAGTATGTAACTAAGATATGACAACTCGATAAATAAATTTTCTTTATATTTTCTTTATATTTATATTGAAGTTAGTCCATCATTCGAATTACATTTTATCACCAGTAACGAAACCATCACAAGTCAAATCATAATTAACAGTCATTATTTACAGTAATTCATTAAAAACTTAATCGAAAAACGACTTTTATTTCTAAAACCATGATTACGTTTACAATATTATTTGGAATTCACACTGATGCACCTTCGGTTCATTCCTAGGAAATCTCTGCGCTACGGACTTTTAAACTCGATTTTTTTTTGTTTTGTATGAATCTTAAATGAACATAATTACGAAGAGCAGTACTCCTATCTATATGCGTACAATGTGAATAAAAGCGATATTCACATAAATTGAGATGCTTGAGCTATATAAATTTGACATAATTGATATCATACTTGTGCTGTGAAGAGGAAAAATATCAAGACAAATTCAAACATTATTAATCTTTATGAAGTTGAATAAATTTTTTTTTACTGAATAATACGAGTACCTTGTATTTAATATTTTTATTATCTCAAAAAAAATTGTTTTATTTATTGACATTAAATTTTAGATTGATATTTTATTTCATCTGAACTTGGTTTATCTTAAAGAAAAAATTTTATTTGTCTTGGTATAGGCCTTCTGTAAGTTTTTTACAAGTTAGTGAACTATTGTTAATTTTAGGCCGAAACTTATGATCATTGTTACGCACGAGGGCCGTGTCCGGCGCGTCACGACCGCGATCGGTCGTCGTCGGCTGCCGCCGTGCCTCCCCCCCTTATCCCATCCTTCTTCCCAGCGAGCAGCCAGACGCGCCGGACTCCGCTGTCAGCCACCGAACAAGTCGGTCATCGAAAGAGAGAGATAGAGAGAGGACGAGAGGCGGCAAGAGTTGTGGAGGCCGGAGAGAGAAGCGATACGAAGGAAAAGGCAGCGGAGGAAATTGAGAAAGGAACGGAGAAAGTGAGTTGTGGGAGTGGTTGGTTGGAGTAAGGAAGCAGCGAGACGGAGAGCGTGGTCGGAAGCAATACGTGTGTCGTAAGTACGGAGGAGTGAGCTGGATAGAGAGAGAGAGAGAGAGAGAGGACGACAGCAAGAGGATCAAAGAGGACAGCGGGGTGGAGAGGTGCGGAGTGGAGACGGGAAGAGTTGGAAGAAACGAAGGAAAAGAAGAATCGAGAAAGGGGGCCACGTGACTGTCGAGGACTTCCGACCGTCGCAACATGAGTAATCCCCACGGCTACAGCGGGTGCCGACCGTCAGCGGGTCCCCGCGCGTACACGACAGCTCGAATCTGCTCCCTTCCCTTCCCCCGTACATAATTCCCCAGGTCCGGCGAGCGTGCCGAGTGGCGGATCGTGGTCGGGACGCGGCAGGTACGTGGACCAGAAGTTAAATAGGCGCACAGTTGGGAGAGTGTATGAAGTGTAACTGTAGTGGTTGACTCGATTTCTTTTACTTGAATAAATCCCGTGTAAAATAAAGGATTGTCGCATCCTGTAAAAAAATAACTATAGCGCGCGAAAAATGTGCCGTTTGAAATTCAATGTGGTGTTTCGTAAGAATGAAATAAAGAGAAGAATATATGTATATTAGAGTATTAATTAAAATTATTATATTATGTAAATGGAAATAAGAAACAATATTAATTTAAACGTTAGCTTTATTCGAGAATTATAATACTGAGCGGCTGCCAAAAGCGAAGTGTTTGTATCCGCAAAAACTTCTCCATGCACACCCCCGCATACATCGCAACTCCCCACCCCAAGTATAACGAACGCCAATTCGCGCATTGACCGTCCTTCTCCCTTGCTGGTGGTGTACGCTGCAGCTGCTCCCATACAGTGTCGCTTAATTGCGGGAATTCCTCGGTCTAGCGAACATCTGTTGGCGGCGGTCATAAATGCGCATCGTCTAACTTCAGCTATGTACATGCAGGTTTGTTGGCGATCGAACTCAATTATAAAATGTAGTTCGAATATTTATTTGAACAGAATGCCCATACATATCGATTCTATATGAATAATATATATTTTTAATGTCCGTGTCCTTCGCGCTATCAAGTGATTCAATATTATTTGTGTTTATAAACTATTATAAAATACATATTTCCTATAGATATAAAATACTTATTCTTGATCGTTTAAGCTATTTTTTTATTACATAATTATATTTCGCGGTTATAAAAGGAGTGTAAAAGGACATGACAAAATACGGTTTCGTGACACGTCGAATGTAGTCGTATTACGTCACAAATGAGATACGGTGGCCGCTCCTAGCGCATGAAGACCGCATTATATTAGCACAAAACGCGCGAAATTTAAATTTCAAAAGAAATTAAATCGTTTTTATTCTTGACCAAATCACACTCTATAAAAGAGTAGGAACGCGGGTGTACTTAGGGATTCAAACAATAATTTATATCATTATTTGCAATTAAATAAATATATTTAAATTGTTACAATAGATTATTTATATCTTATTAATTCTAACCAATAAATTCTGACATTGGCGATTCAGGACCCTGCCGAATTCGGTGAATTCCGGCAGATGTTATATTTAATATTAATAATTTTAATATTATTTATTACTTAATAATAAACAATTGCCGTTTTTCTAACTGATAGCTATGTGATTGATTTTTATTTTAATTTCTTTTAAGAATTAAAAAATATTTATAGGACCAACGGTAATAAAAAAGAATATTTTTATTAAAAATTAATTATTTAAACAATTAATAATTGTTTCTAGCCAAGGTAGGTGAAGCCTTGGCAATGACGAATAATTAATTAAAGGTAAGTCCTACAAATAATTGTAACGGCCTATAGAAATAAAATAAGGTATCAGGACCGTACCTATCCCTAATAGGGCCCCGTTACAATATATATATATATATATATATATATATATATATATATATATATATATATATATAAAACGGGGGTATTCATACAATTTTGATCGTGAATACGAATTCCTGTAATGTCAGTAATGCAGAACATTGATTTTCGGTCTCCAATTTGATTTCTCCAACGTAACAGTTTTTTTAAAAGAACATATCAATGAACAAAAAAATCTGATTTTGACCATCTTTGATTGTTTGTATGGCAAGTACTATCCATCAAAATTATATAAATAAAAATTGTACGTTCAAAGTATAGCTTGTAATTTCTTACTCAGCATTTGAGAAAATTTATTTTCATTTCAATTTGCGATGAAACTTGACACTACATAACAAATAATGTCACCTAAGAGCAGTGCTTTATTTGCATCGACATTCAATTTTTTTTTTTTTTAATTTTGTAGAAAATGATTATTGTAGTGAATATTTCAATAAAATATTACAGAACTTTTAAAAATAGTATTCATTTTCATGTATTTAAATAAAATCCTTTTTGATTTTTATGTATTATCATCCTCTGTTTATATAAATAGTAAATTAAAACGTATGCAAATCTTTTTAAAAAATAATATAAATTAATGTATTTAGAAGATAAAATCATTTGAATAAAATATAATTTTAATTAAATTTAATTGAATAGAATCTATATATATATAGATTTTTAAACAAAATAAACTAATCCAATACTTTCTTTGGTTCAGATGCCTTTTCGATTTCTGTTACTTCATTATCTAAAGTAATTAATGCTTTAGAAATATTTGTAATAATATCATTATATCTAGATATTACATTTCGTTCTTCTTCATTCAGAATTTCAGCTTCTTCACTTAGTTTTATATATTTCAAAGATAAGTTTTCTAATCTTTTTGACATTTCTGGTAGATTATTTAACTGGTCACTTTCTAAAACAGGTAATAATTCCTTTAATCTCTTCAACTGTCTAAAATTATTTCTGATTTCTGGTTCCATAGCCAAAATATATTCATATTTCATATCTGTTTGCAAATCAACAGGCTCAAAATCTGATTGAACGTAACCTTCTAATTCTGGTAATCTTTGAATTAAGGTATTAATTTTTTCTCGACCAAAAAGAGCAGATGAAATTATAGTATTTAAATGTGCAAGACTTTCGAGAATACTATTTTCTGGTATCGAATCTTGTTCACTCAAAGTTTCTTCTAAACCAAATATTTTTTTCTCTAATTCAACTATTCGACGTTCCAAAATATCTTCAACTGATGAACTAGGGAATGAATGAATAAGTAAGTTAAGTATATACATGTAGTTTTAAATATAATCAGCAAATATTAATTAGCACTAAATAAGAATTCTTTAAAAATAATTCTCAAAGTAATGAAAAGTACTTTAAAAATAATTTTGCCAATGAATTCAAAATCAAAAATATTTAGCCTTTTTTAAATAAAGTGACCTATTACATCAACTTTTTTATTTTTAAAATTTCATATTCTTATTAACTAATAACTTATTTGATTGATTGACAATTCATTCAATTCTAACATTAATTATTTGTATAATGTATATAAATTCAAACACTGATACCACAGAAAGTATAGAGCAGTCATTGGATTCAAATAGAAATAATAAAACAATTCATGATATATTGAGCAGAAAAGGTTATAGTTATCATTGATATATTTTATCGTTATGATTACAATAAGTATTATAATTTTTAAATAATATTATAATAATTATTATGGTTATTATATCTATTTCAGTTCTTATTTTTCCTTCTTTTTACGACAATTATGAATAAAAAAGATTATATTTTTATAATTCTATATGAATTTTTAATTCATGAATAAAACTTCATAAATTAATAAGAACAAAATAATCAAAAATAATTGCATAGTATAGTAATTGCATTCATATATTTATTGTATTGATAACAAATAAATGAACAGGTTTTATAAATATTACAAATATTATACATACTTCATATTGATTCATTTGTTCTACTTGTCCAGTATTGCGCGTCACCTGCAGCCTGTACCAGAGATAATAAGATGCAGTCACCGACGCTTATGGGCGAGACTATGGACGAGACTGCAGTAAAAATTTTTGACTAAAAACGAGGGCCTCTGGTGGTTAAAGCAAAGTACTTACCGTTTTCTGCGATTTTCCAGATGTTGCTTTTGGAGATCGAGTGGGACGGCGACCAGCGGCCTAGCAAAACAATAGGCTGACAGCGGGGTGCAATATAAGATGAACAGCTTATACTGGTAGCAATCCAACAGAAATTTTATTGCCACATACAAAATGTATATATACTAGCAGCAGCTAGCAAGTAGGTCAACGTTTTCAAACCTGCGGCAACTTTAAGAAAAACTGACAAACGTCAAAAGTTTTAAAAATTTTTTACAGATATGAGCTGCTCAATTTCGAATTAGTCAACTAACCCGATTTTCATTAAAATTTGTATATACATATATATGTTTGAAGATTCTGATTACAGATACGATAGTAATAATTGGCGATAATTCTATTTTTATAATAAATCATATTCCCTCAAACCCAATAAAAATATACTTTTTCTAACTTATCTTCTAAAATACAAAAAATTTCAACAAATATTTCGAATAAAATTTCAACATCTCCCTCATCAAAATTCCTTTTTTTTCTTTATAAACTTTCTTTCTTAACAAAAAAGGGCTTAATAATCAATAAAAGGAATCAATGCTAAGAGCTACCAGCGTTCATTTAAAGCGCTTGCATTTTTTAAACTTTGGATAACGTATATGGTAAAATTACTTAAAAGACTATTCTCATAGTGGAGTAAGAAAATTGAGAAATCCTATTATGGTGTAAATTTAGTTTGTAGCTCTTCTGTCTGTGGATAAAACATTTTGGTCTCGATAAGGCGTGAAAACTTACTGATAAATCATAACCTGGTTTACTTTTACATTACAAATAAATAAATAATATGAAAGCTGCTATTTATTGAAGATAATACGTACTCTAAACAATAAAATTTTGCGCGCATATATTATAAGTAAATGTATTAGAATTTTGTGGCAATAATTAACAGAGTACGACATCGACTTCGCAGATCGTGCTATGGAGGGTAGAGAGGAGTGGAAACTCTTCTAAAATCATATCAAATTTCACGGCAAGCCTTCAGGACAGAATTGGCCACAAGGTAGCGACACCATGTGAGGTTTCTCGATCAAGTAGAGTAAAAGCGTGATTTGAAGAAAAGAGAGAGGGAAAAGTTAAATCTCTGCTGCCCTACTCTTGCTTCATTCCTTTTCTTCACTCGCTTTGGTCTTTGCTTGCTCTCTCTGAATTTTTTATTCGAATAATTTGTTATAAAATGTTTTATTAATTTGATAGTCAGATTCGAGCTTATGTAATTTTCAAAACACAACTTTACACACAGCTTCGCCGCCAAATGCACTGTAACATAATAAGAATATCTAAGTATCTTTAGTTACTCAACTTTCAAGCTGTTTTTTTTATTTAAAAAATTATATAGAATTTTTTAATATGCGAATAAAAAAGGGTGTCCAACATGCCCCATATTCCCCTATTGAGTTAATCCTCTCACCCTATTTTTCAGATAACTTTTATACTTATATTTTTGGGATCGCAGCTTACGAATAACACAATAATTGTAGACGGAAATGAAATATTTATTCCCAAATCCATGAAAACTCTATAAAAATCGTGGTTTTCGAATTTATTTTATAAAATAAAAAAGTTGTAAAAAAATTAAAAGAAAAATCATAGAGCATATCAAAATCATATTTTTTTGTTCTATAAATTTTTCCAGTACAAACTATATTTTTGCAGAAAACTGTAAAAGTTCCTTCTCGTGATCCTCCTTATTTAAAATTTTTTTAAAGTTAATTCTACGTTTATACGGAAAACAAATACCTTTGAATACATTATTTTCGAGAAATGTTGATTGTAGAAAATAAACGCATGGTATAATAAAGTGTATTTTGCTAAGATATACAACTATTGATTGATAATTGTAGATAAATATATTTCTTCAAATCCAAAGAACGAAATCTTTCTTTAATATAAAAAACTGTTTTTCATTATAAAAATATAAATATTATTGTATTAACTAATTTAGTTGATACAAAATTTTTTTAATTAAAAAAAAACTTATTAAATGTCCAATAAAAAATTATTTAAATTCACTAAATGAAATGAATAAACCATTTGTTTAATTGAAAAAGTATGTATGTAAATGAAAAAAATTTTAAATTAAAGAATATATCCATAGAAACTAAATATAACACATGATTAAAATCACATTTTTCATGTGATATTAATGCTATGATGTTAAGAATATGTCCTAAAAAATGATGCACTTTTCACTAATGTGCACCTTCTCAGAAATTAAATTAATTGAAAGCGTACTTTGTCTGAAGTTAACAATTACATAACTTCTAATTTCTAATGATTCTTATTCTAACAAGAACAATTATATGGCAGCAAAATCTAGATTCGCTTAAACAATTAACCTGGAGATAATCATAATCACCATTGTCAGCAATTGATCTATGATTACGATTTGAATACATCCAGAAAATCCAGGCGATTATAAACAAAAAATTATTTCCAAAAATGATTAGATTGATTTTTATATATTTGGAACACACACACACATATATATGTTCCAAATATATATATATATATATATATATATATATATATATATATATATACATATTTCGTATATTATCGTTTTTTCAATTAAATACCGTAATAAATAGTGGCCGCAGGTGAAACTGATTGTTAAAACCATTAACGTAATTTATTGATGAAAGTAAAATGATTTTGAATAAAAAACATAGCCTATGTCCCTCCGAAGATAATATACAATCTGTATGTCAAATTTCAGACTAATCGGTTCAGTAGTTTTTTCAGTTATCGTGTACAAACAAAAACACGCTTTGTCTTTATAAATTAGTATGAAGTATGATATGATCTGATATAATATGATATGATATGATATGATATGATATAAAATGATATGATATGATATGATATGATATGATATGATATAATATATATATATATATATATATAAATATATATACATATGTATATGTACATTGATATATATAAAAAGAACACTACTTGTACGCAGTATACCGGCTGCCAGAATAATAATACTCATTAAAATTATGATTCATATTAATGATTATTATTATTAGTATTATTGTTGTTATTAAAATTATTATTATAAATCGGCGGCTCGTCCGATGTTGGACGAGCGACGGCGATAATATCCGATAATTTTATTATAATAGGGCCTGCAAAAGACAAAATCAGGGAGTTCGCCCGGTGAACCGACTACCCCGAAGTCGAGTCACATGAACTCCTCCCGGAACTAAAACCTTTCCAGAGCTCAATAACATCCTGATATTGACAATCCCGACCGAATGATTAGCTTGATCTCTGTTGCGTGGCGCTCCTCAAAAGACATACGATTAATAATTTTATCTATCCTTAAGTGAACGTGATCCTGGTTGCGAGGCGCTCCTCAAAAAAACCAGCAGAATTACGTCACCTTAGTTTTAATCTAGATTAAATTCTACCTATCTCATTTAATTTCCCCGCGTGGAAAGTAGCACCGGGTATCCGTGCGGTAAATAGCCCCGGATTAAATAATCGTCGCGGGAACTAGCGTGAACCTAGTATTTATAATATATATATATCTAGTTATAAATTAAATTTACTTTTTTCAAGTACATAATTTTGTTATATTTTGTTTGTTTCAGGGTTTTGTCAAAAGAAGAGAATTTTTTTAATAAATTTATATTTTTTGTTATAAAAAATATATACTGTGTTCTATTACGTTATTTTCCTGATCAACCTTCCAATTCCGAATATACTTCCTCCCCTCTCAAATTACCCTGGAAAATACCGCGTAAGCTATCCCGAGGTGGATAGGAACGTTAAAAATATAATGGTGAAAATTTGAGAAAATTTCATTTTTATAGTGAAAGCCATAAGAACACCGTAAAAATCTGTTTTTTTTTTAAATGATCTTGTAAAATATGAAAAGTTTCAAAAAGGATTGTTCAAAAAATTTATAGATTTCATCAAAAAACATATTTCTTATTCTATACATTTTTCTGTACCAAGAGATCCCAAAATATATTCAAACTAAAGGGGGATTTAGAATAGTCAATGAGAATATTATGGTGAAGTGCATTGTTGTTAAGAAAAAACGTTTAAAGAAAAAATATATAGATTAAATAATATGTATTTTGATGAGATTTTCAACTTTTAGTTAATTATCACCAATTTTTCCTACTATGTATAATCAGAATCCTATATGTTTATACATGTAGCAATAAAATTTCTTTTTGGTCGCTGCCAGTATAAGCTGCTCATCTTTTATTGCACTCTCCGCTGTCAGCCTATTGTCTCGACAAGCTTTTTCTCTGCACACGCCGCAGACAGTCGTTTCCTCCTTCGATCGCACTATCGCACGAGCTCGACAAACAACATCTGGAATATCGCAAGAAACGGCCAGTACCTCGCTTGGCCACCAGAGGCCCTCGTTTTCAGTCGAAAATTTTTAGTGCAGTCAGGTCCATAAGCGTCGGCGATCTCCTGGAACTACTAAAACGGAAACCAATTTTCTTTTTCGTTTTTTTTCGTTATTTCGCATTATTTAGAGAGAAAAAACATTTTAAAAATTCTTCAGATTATTCTACAAGTGGGAAAACTGAGATATTAATTAATCTATTTTTCTTAATTAGGAAAAAAATTCAAAAAGATTTGTCTTACAAATCGTCTGTTGTACGCAATCTAGTGTGTTTCCGATCTTCCAAAGAAAAAATTGTGTATTTTATGCACTAGTTGAGTATCTAATTTGAGTTTTCCTACTTGTAGAATAAAATAATGAAACAAATAAAAATTATTTTATCGCTCTATATGCCACACATTTTGAGAAAACAGAAAAAGTAAATTGTTTTCATAATTCCAATAAATGACTATAGTTGTAGGTATAATATAGTTGCTGCATATTGAAAGAGATGGAGCAGCAAGACACGTTCAATATCGTATAAATTCAATCAAGTAAATGGAGCCCTATGCTTCACATTTTTGAACTATATATATATATATAAAGAATTCAAAAACTATTATGAATAAATATATGTATATATTCACTTGCTTCATATATTTTATTATAGGTTTTATAAAAAAGTTATATTATTCTACATTTTCCAACGATCATATATGCATACTACATCTATTTAGCGCTCGATGTTTTAGATGAAAGAGCGTTCGTTATCGTCACTTTTTATTACAGGTTCATATTTCATTGCCTCGCTTTGTCGCGAGTAGTTGCGAGTAAAATGTAACTTTTGAAAGTTCGAAAATAAGTTATCAGTACATGCAGATGACAATGCTTTACGGCATTTTCGTCATTTTTAATAACTCTTCTGATAATAAATATGAATATTCATAGAATAACTTTTAAACTAATACATATTACTAATATATATATATATATATATATATATATATATATATATATATATATTTGTTATTTAACGTCGCTCTATTTATGCTTTCATATATCAGTGCTAATGAGCGACGGAGGTCTATGATGTGTTTGTAAACAAAGCACATGTAAATTATTACAGCCGTGCTTGTGTCAGTCGGCCGAGACCGGGATTTGAACTCGGATCACCAAGTTACTAGTCCTTCGCTCTAGCGATCGAGCCATCGTAGGCCTTATATATATATATATATATATATATATATATATATATGATTTAAATATTGAATATTGCTAAATGTTGTTATATAAAAGCATGAAGCATAAAAATAATAATGTATAAATTCAAAAGATATTAAAACAATAGAGGATTTTTTTACATTAAAATATAGTAACGATAATTAACAATTATTCTTTATATATATATATATATATATATATATATATCTATATATATATATATATATATATATATATGTTGTTTCTACTGAAAAATATTGTGTTTGCGTGTAGGGGTGGTCGATTACGATATCCGGCTGCCTCAAGACGATTTCTATAGGCAGTTGTCTGCTCTGATAATAGAATGCAATGTTCACGTGTCTCTGGGCGAT
Organism: Sycobia sp. Sy_11; assembly: GCA_018907035.1. Taxonomy (NCBI): domain Eukaryota; kingdom Metazoa; phylum Arthropoda; class Insecta; order Hymenoptera; family Epichrysomallidae; genus Sycobia; species Sycobia sp. Sy_11. The sequence goes on from JACCIC010000005.1 coordinate 7,704,497, forward strand.
TTCTACGGGGAATATCCTGTTTAGTTGATAGAAAATGACGTCCAGGTACGAGGAAATGAACTTGTATGGGAAGATTCGGGTTGTGATGGTAAAATACGATATTTAGGTCTTTCTGAACGTTTTCTACGGGGAGTATTGCGTTTCGTCGTTAGGAAGCGATGCTAGCTTTCTCGGGACGATTTCTACTGGGACTATTGTATTTAGTTGGTAGGAAACGATCTTTGGGTATGTTTTGATGATAGAATGCGATTTCCGGATGATTTGGAACGACTTCTACGAGGAGTGTCGTGTATAGATGATGAGAAATGTCCAGGTATGTAAGTACGACTTCTATGAAGAAATTCGTATTCTATCATTTGAAAACGCACACGCACTAGTAAAAGTCGTGTCGGAATACCTGGTCATTGTATTCTACCTCCCCAATACATAACTCACTATAGCAGCCGTCTCGAGATATTTCCTATAGTCCAAAAATGATACTCTCTGTAAACATCGTCTCGAGACACTTGGTCATTTTTTTTACTGCTCGAACTCGAAAGTATAATTTTCTCCATCGAAGCCGTATTTAATATATATATATATATATATATATATATATATATATATATATATATATTGTATAAAATGGTCGGTAAAATATCAACTTTTTGAAATGGATGCTACATTGAAGCAGCTTTTTATACAGAAGCGGCGATAGGTACATTACGGACAATTATTTATAGTAATATAGATTTTTATATATAGAGTACTTTTTACTTAGATATTATTGAATCGTTTATAAAATTGGTTAAATTATATCTCGGGTGAAGCCGACACGGGGGATGCTAGTATATATAATTGGTGTTCACAATATTAAAGTATTTATAAATTAAATACAGCGGGTGAGTTCGTTTGGTTCACCCGTTGTATATGCTGGAACGCGCGTGCCAGTGTAGAGGTTCGCGAGTTCCTCTACCGCAGTGTTCTCTGCTGGCGCGTGTAGTACGGCGAGAGAGTATGGTAGTGTACGTGCATGTATTAGAGGGGGATAGCTGCCGCCGGCCTAATACACTTGACGCGGCTCTCTCTCGCCGCGGGAGGTGTATCCCCTCTTACGCACTTTCCTACTCAAACTAGCGGTAGAGAGAGACTATGTATTGCGTTCTCTCTCTATGTTTCGGTTTTTGGCGGTCGCGTCGACTACCTTCTACAGTAGTCGTCGCGACCTTTGCCTGCATTTCGGTATGTTTACCGCGTATATAATATTAATTTCATTTGAAATTTAATATATTATATTAAGCTAAATTTCGGTTGAGCTGATAACTATTTACACGTGTGCTTTAGAAATATATAATATCTATTCTGTATTTTCGTGATAATGGTGGAATTTTTATAGCGGTCGTGATAAAATCGCCCGGCCATATTCGTGGTCGTCGCATATTTATGATAAGTGCGCCAAAAACATAAACAATATTTCAATATACTAAAGTAAGGCGACTAATATAATATGCAGATACAATCTCATTTTTGTTAATTCAAAAAGCAACTAGATTCTTCTGTCAGTAACATAATAATGCTCAACAACACCACTCTACTAAAGATTCTGTAAAATAAAATTTTTGTCAAAGCCTAAAAATTAAAATGTTCGGCTAGTAGACAATAAATGGATATTATAAACAAATAGGAATATGAAAAAAAATTATTAATAAATAATGGAAATTAATTTTAAAAAATTATTCTACGAATCCCTTCTCGCGATCGTCACAGAATTAAAAAAATTCAATACAAAACTATTATTAAAATGAGTCTCATTGACATTATTTTAATATTTTGAATTTGAATGCTATTGAACCCAAGAAGAATTTAGTAGAAAATTATTTTTGATAATTTCTAAGAATTAAAACATGATTTTCTTAAACCAAGAGAATAGATTTTCTTAAGAACGGAAATCCAGACAAGTAAATATTTATTTAATTATAATGTTCTAATTACTTAAATTTAAATTTTTATTTCTTCTATAATTTCTTTTAATATCTTCTAATCATGGATATAGTATGTATATACGTAACGCATAATTAATTTCTAAATATACATATTATATTTAAAAAAATTTTTTAACTTATTTTTTTTTAATTACACAGATATATTGACTTTATATGAGAACCACTTTTTTCTGTGATATAAATAAAAAAATTTATTATTTTTCGATTTCGTATACGTATTATGATTCAATTTAAGAAAATATTATTTGGATTTGGAAAATCACGTTTTAAAACCAAAAAGTTATATAAATTGTTATAATATAAGTATATATATATATAAGGGCATATACTATTCATTGGAATCCATAAATTAATTTCATAATGTATAACTATAAGAGATCTAAAATTGATATATTTTATATTTTTATAATTGTCCACAGCGTACTGCGATAGCTTAATTAATAAGGTGTTAGCTTGCGAATCCGAAGGTCTGCGGAGAGAATCCCGGTTAGGTCGAAGTTTTGAAATAAATGTAATAAAAGTAAATTAAAGTATAACTTGAAAAAACGGAAATATACGATATATATATATATATATATATATATATATATATATAATGTATATATTATATTGTATATATTATACATACACATTTTAAATACGGTTTCTACTGAAAAATATTGTATTGGCGAATACAGGTGGTTGATTACAATATCCCGTTGCCTTAAGACGATTTTTATAGGTAGTTGTGTGTTCGGATGATTGAATGCGATGTCCAGGTGTCTCTGGGCGATTTCTACGGGGAATATTGTATCAGTTGATAGAAAACGACGTCCAGGTATGAGGACATCAACTTATATGGGATGATTTGTGTTGGGATGGGAAAATATGATATCTAGGTCGTTCCGAACGACTTCTACGGTGAGTATTGTATTTAGTCGTTAGGAAGCGATGCTAGCTTTCTCAGGACGACTTCTACTGGGACTATCGTGTTTAGTTGGTAGGAAATGATGTTTAGGTATTTCTGGACAACTTCTACGAGGAGTTTCGTATTCGGATGATAGAATGTGATTTTCAGGTGTTATGGAACGACTTCTACCAGGAGTTTCGTGTTTGGACGGTAGAAGATGATGTCTAAGTATGACGAGATGATTTCTACGGGGAATATCCTGTTTAGTTGGTAGGAAATGATTTTCAGGTATATAGGGTCAACTTCTAAGGGAAGATTCATGTTCGGATGATATAATGCGATTACTCGATAATTTAGAACGAATTCTACGGGGAATTTCGTGTTCTGACGGTCGAAGACGATGTCCAGGTATGTCGGGGCGATTTCTACAGTTAATATCGTTTTTACTTGATAGGGAACGAAGTTCAGGTATGTCGGTTCAACTTCTACGGGGTGTTTCGTGTTTAGATGGTAGGAAACGATGTTCAGGTATGTCGGGTCAACTTCTACGGGGACTTTCGTGTTCGAATGATAGAATTCGATTTCCAGGTGTTTTGGAACGACTTCTACGGGGAATTTTGTGTTTGGACAGTAGAAGACGATATCCAGGTATGTCGGAACAACTTCTACGAGGAATTTCGTGTTCGAACGATAGAAGACGATTTCCAGGTGTTTTGGAACGAGTTCTACGGGGAATTTCGTGTTCGGGCGGTAATAGTCAATGTCCAGGTATGCCGGGATGATTTCTACGGGGAATATCGTGTTTAGTCGATAGGAGATGAAGTTCAGGTACGTCGGGACAACTTCTACGGGGAGTTTTATGTTCGGATCATAGAATGCGATTTTCAAATGTTATGGAACGACTTCTACGGGGAGTGTCGTATATAGTTGGTGGGAAATAATGTCCAGGTATGTCAGTACAACTTCTATGAAGCTATTAGTATTCTATCATTCGAACACGCACACTCCCAGTAAGAGCCGTCCCGGGATAACTGGACATTGTATTCTACCTCCCCAACACAAAACTCTATAGCAGTCGTCCCGAGACATTTCCTATATTCCGAACATGATACTCTCTGTAAACGTCGTCTCGAGACACTTGCACATGTTTTTCTATCGCTCGAACTGGAAAGTACAATTTTCTCCATCGAAGCCCTAAATAATATGCATATCATATCATATCATATCATATATCATATATCATATATATATATATATATATATATATATATATATACTTATATACTAGCTTATAAAGAGAACGTGTGTTTTTGTTTGTACACGATAACCGAAAAAACTACTCAACCGATTGTTCTGAAATTTGACATATAGATTCTATATTATCTTGGGAAGGACATAAGCTATGTTTTTTATTGACAATCATTTTACTTTCATCAATGAATTAAGTTAATGGTTTTAACAATTAGTTTCACCAGCAGCCACTAGGTGGCGTCTTGAATCACGCACATAAACTCAAAGTAGTCCGCTTAAAGTATTAATACCAGGCCAGCTCAAACGAATGTTCAGATCCAACTTTGGGATTCGTATCCTAAAGGAGGTGTGACGTTAGTCGGTATTATTATACCTTTTTTGTTCTTCAGGTTAATCTGACAGTGCTCTCACAGCTTATGGATATCTTTTGATTATTGTAAATTTTATTTTCTCTTACGTGGGAAAATCTCTCTCTCTCTCTTTCTCTCTCTGTCTCTCTCTCTCTCTCTCTGTCTTTATTTCTCCTTCTCTTATAAAATGGTTCTGTATGCCGAATCATACTGAATATATTTTGTGACGATAAATTGTATTTTTATTTTTATACATTCTATTAACTTTAGAATTGTGAAAAGAGACTATGTTTTTTTTAGTTCGAACAAAAGAAATGATGGCAAAATAGAGTTCTGTACCAACAAGCTTGAAACTATGTATATATAAAGAAAATATAGCGTCACTTTTGCATAAAAAGGCAATATTCATCGTCTGCTTAAAAAATATGCTATGCGCATATGAACATTCTGCTTGAATTTCAGTTGGCAGCACTACGAAAATATTCGCGGTATTTAATTAAAAAAACGTATATATATACATATATATATACACATATATATATATATATATATATATATATATATATATATATATATATTGTAACCGTCTCGATCGACGGTTCCTGCGTTTAAAACCGTGTGCGCGCTTACGCGGTTTTTACGGTGAGTATCGTGTTTAGTTGGTAGGAAACAATGTTCAGGTATGTCGGGACAACTTCTACGGGGAGTTTCGTGTTCGGATGATAGAATGCGATTTCCATGTTTTTTTGAATGACTTCTACGGGGAATTTCGTGTATAGTTAGTGGGAAACAATGTCCATGTATGTCAATACGAATTATATGAAAATATTCGCATTCTATCATTCGAACACTTCCAGTGAAAGTCGTCCCGGGATACCTGGACATTGTATTCTATCTCCCCAATACAACACTCTCTATAGCAGTCGTCCTGAGACATTTCCTATAGTCCGAACATAATACTCTACGAAAACGTCATCTCGAGACACTGGGACATCTTTTACTAGCGCTTGAACTCGAAAGTACAATTTTCTCCATTTAATATGCATATATATATATATATATATATATATATATATATACATATATATATATATGTGTGTGTGTGTGTGTGTGTGTGTTTTCTTAGGCGTAGGCAGAGTGGCCTCTGCACTAGTGGCCTCTCAAAACCAGCATCCCGCCGGAACTATCCGGAAATATTACTTCGGCGGGGCTGTTAGTTAGCCTATACGGCTCCTCTTGTTATGACACTATCCTACGCCCCCCATCCACACAAGTGATCAGGGGTTCAGTGTTCGTCCTCTGCATCTTAAAATAGAATCAGTTAGCCTGGTTCATTCTGGGCCATTCGCCTAGTTCTATCGGCATTTCTAAGTTTGGTCATCACCTCTTTTGCGAAACTGGCTACTGCCTTCCAGTTTTCAGAAGATTCCAGCATTATTGATAGGATGCTCTCTGGTCTTATTGGCTTATTGATGATGTTCATCAAGTGCTCACGTTGTGTTCTAAAACGAGGGCAGCTCACTAATATATGCTCGGCATCCTCGACCAAAGTCGGACAGATGGGGCAGAAATCATTATTATCCAGGTGAAAGCGGTGGAAATAGAACCTAAAACAACCATGTCCAGTCAGCAACTGCGTTAGGTGGAAATCTAGTTCCCCGTATTTCCTGTTGATCCATCTTTGTATGTCTGGAAGGATACGATGAGTCCATCGGCCTTTGTCAGAATCGTTCCATCGTTTTTGCTATATTTCTATAGAACGATGACGTTCCACCTTTTTAGCACCTTGTAGAGAATTCACTTCGACCTTACATATGTTGTCCAGCCTAGCCAGTTCATCTGCAGCTAAATCGAAAGGAAGAATTCCTGCAAGTACCTCAGCAGCGTCGGTGGATACTGTCCTGTAACCTCTAATAATACGTATACAGGCGCGGCGACGGGTCGCAATGGTCAGCTCACAATACGATTTCATTCCACATGCATGATTCCAGATTGGCGCTGCATACATGCTGACAGAATTAACAACATAAGCTAATAGCTTCCTCTGGGGTGGGTGTGGGCCACCAATGTTAGGCATGAGCCGACACAAGGCAGCTGAAACTCGTTGCGCTTTTTCGCCAGATATCTTTAGATGCTCTTTGAAGTTTAACCTGGCATTAAGCTGTACACCCAAGTATCGTAAAGATGGCGCAGAACTAATGCGGCAGCTACCAACTTTAAGAGTAATACTATCTACCTTCTTACGACTGCTGACAAGAACTACTTCTGTCTTGTGCTCCGCTAATTGTAGACCAGCCGACTTAATCCATCTACTGATGTTGCTGATTGCCTCATTGGCATTTTCACAGAGTTCATCAAGGGTCTGAACCTTCACTACTAGTGCGATATCGCCGGCGTAGCCTACTGTTATTGAACTAGGCGGTTGTGGAATCCTCAACACGTCATCATTCATAATATTCCACAATATAAGTCCCATAACCGAGCCCTGGGGGACTCCCGCAGTAACCTTATGCGATACAATGTCTTCATCCGTTCGGTATAATATTATCCTATTCTCAAAGTAGCTGGCCACGACATTCTATAAATAACCAGGTACTCCGATATATTTAAGAGAATTCATAATAGAAGACGAGCGCGCTGAATTAAAGGCATTCTTGACATCTAGAGTGACAATGGCACAATGTTGTTTAGCCACCTTTCCATCTCTTACCACTGATTACAGTTCTTGCAGTACACACTACCAGTTTAATGGCATCGACTGTTTGTTTTGATTTCCGAAATCCCAATTTGCGTGAGGATAAGCCGTGCAATCCTTCAATGAATGCATCCAGTCGCCTACATATTATTTTTTCAAATATTTTACCTACCGTATCCAGCATACACAATGGCCTGTATGATGAAGGATCATCAAGTGGCTTATTGCCCTTAGGTAACAGGACTAACCTTTCAGTTTTCCAGCAATCAGGAAAAATACCCTCAAGAAGACAAGCATTATATACTTTTAGAAATATAGATGGATTCTTCTGTATCGCTAACTTAACTGCAGCATTAGGCATACCATCAGGGCCAGGGGCAGCATTGTCTCTAGTCTTAGCGAAAGCATTATGTAGCTCCATTTCTGTTATAGGAGGTATATCCTTCGAGTGTTGCGTGCGCAGTACAGTCCCATGGGTGTCATTAGGAAAGAGAGCGGAAACAGTCTTATCAATCAATACCGTGTTAGTGGCTTGTATTGGTGCCCTACTTAATCGTGCCATGACTGTTTTGTATGGTCGTCCCCATAAGTCATTGTTGGTTTCTGCACACATTTCAAGCCAGCATCGACGCTTGCTTGCCTTAGTGGCCTTGACAAGCGCTCTTTGTACTTCTTTAAATAAACTATTAAACGTATCACGATGGGTTCGGGCTCTTTGGGCAAGTCTACGTGCGCGATGACATTGTTTGCACAATTCTGCAATTTCATTTGTCCACCAGTAGACAGATTGACGATGTTTAAATCCGCTATTCAGAGATATGCTTTATGAATGCATTTGCCAGATGGCCTGGTGCACCATATTCTAAACGCTCTTCCGATATTATAGTGGCGAACACTTCACAGTCTAGCGATCTGATGTTCCATTTCCGTGTGGGAATCCACTCATTGCACTTGCTCTTTACTTCTCCTCTGCAATCTCGTACAAGATCGCCCTGTGATCACTGTTGATGTAAAGGTCGCTTACTCTTCAATTAAGGATCCGCTGAATCAAGTCATCACTGGCGAATGTTACATCAATGACTGATTGTTTATCTCCCCTAATGAAAGTGGATTCAAATCCCTTATTAACCACTTGGAGTTGAAGAGAATTAAGGGCATCAAGCAGCATACTACCTCTGTTATTTGTTGAAGCGCTTCCCCAGGCTGTGGACCACGCGTTAAAATCGCCAGCGATTAATAATGGTTTCTTGTCCATGGCTTCATCAACTAATTTAGCTACAAGGATTTCAACGTGCTTGTCCGACAAGCTTGGAGGAGCATATACACTAAAGACGTATATTTCTTGTATTTTAGCCCAGGATATCAATTCGCTCCAATGACTCGACTGCTTTAGTACCTGCCTATTTTGACCAATCCAGAGGGCAGCTCTATTGCTTGTGTCACTTATCCAGCGCTGTGGTCTATCCCTGTCACAATATGGTTCGGAGATTACAGCAATGTCTATTCTTAGCTCCTTTATTGTCTGTTTCAGCAGATCATGAGCCGCTACGCAATGGTTGGTATTTAATTGGAGTATTCTCATGTTTTATGTCTGTTTAAAAACTCCACAGTAATCGGGCACTTATAGCTATATGCTGAATGGTTAATCTCCTTTTTTCCTTCACATTTACAGAGTAAACAGCAGGGCTCGTTTACACACAGCTTGGATAGATGGTCTTTTCCACCGCAGTGCCTGCAAAGTTTAGTTCTGTGAGGGCCCGAGCACACGGCCGCTCAATGGCCAGTCTGCCAACACCTGAAGCAGCGCTTTATTTCTGTTTTTTTCGAACTCTGCAACTGACCCATTCGATTCGAACATGCCCTGCACGTAGTAACTCAGCTGCGTGGCTATATGGTACAGACACCACCGCCGTCTGAGTACCCCCATAAGCTTGCCGCAAGGAACGAGCCATTAGCATGTTAGTCTCCTTTAGTTCGAGGTGTGTTTTCAGAGCCTCTAATACTTCATCCTTTGTAGTGACCTCATCTATATCTTTAATCTTCAAAGTAATAAGATTAGTCAGAACCGAAGTGGATGCGCTATTGCCAACCTTAGTTTCAACAATGCGAGCCAACTCATGTGCATCTTTGGCTGTCCGTTCCAACTGAAGTATAAGGGCACCGCTTGCATTTCTGCGTATCCTGTTAACCTCATTCTTCACATGAGATTTTGTGTGTGTGTGTGTGTGTGTGTGTGTGTGTATGTGGAAAATACGGGGTGAGGTGCAAATAAGAAAGTCACTTATAGGAAAACAAATAAAGAAAGCCGTCTATATTCTATTATTTAGAATTTATACACCAGCAATACCATAATCACTCTAGCACGGCACAAATGGAACTGCCTCATACACATTTATTCGCCAGCACATTATTTTCTTCCCTCTCCAATATTCAACACTTCGGATAGTTCAGACACATTTAAGCAGGAATTCGGAAAAACCCTCAGTCGCCTTGCAGGTTTCTTACCTAATTAACAGGTAATAACGGGCGTTCCCTGACCGAAGCATCTAAAGGTTCATACCTGCTAATTACCTTATATATATATATATATATATATCTGACGCGTCGCTCATACACCCTCTCTCTCTCTCTCTCTCTCTGTCTCTCTCTCTCTCTCTCTCTCTCTCTCTCTCTCTCTCTCTTGGTATACAGGTATACTCATTCCACACACACACACACACACACACACATGCCTTCAACTCAGCGCGCTGGTCTTCTATTATGAATTATCTTAAAGAGTTCGGAGTACCTGGTTATCTACAGAATGTCGTGGCCAGCTACTTTGAGAATAGGTTAATATTATACCGAACGGATGAAGCCATTGTATCGCATAAGGATACTGCGGGAATCCCCTAGGGCTCGGTTATGGGACCTACATTGTGGAATATTATATATGATGGCGTGTTAAGGATTCCACAACCGCCTCGTTCAATAACAGTAGGCTACGCCGACGATATCGCACTAGTAGTGACGACTAAGACTCTTGATGAATTCACTGAAAATGCCAATGAGGCAATCAGTAACATCAGTAGATGGATTAAGTCGGTTGGTCTACAATTAGAGGAGCACAAGATAGAAGTAGTTCTTGTCAGCAGTCGTAAGAAGGTAGATAGTATTACTCTTAAAGTTGGTAGCTGTCGCATTAGTTCTGCGCCATCTTTACGATGCTTGGGTGTACAGCTTAATGCCAGGTTAATGACTTATGGGGACGACCATACAAAACAGTCATGGCACGATTGAGTAGGGCACCAATACAACCCACTAGCACGGTATTGATTGATAAGATTGTTTCCGCTCTCTTTCCCAATGACATTCATGGGACTGTACTGCGCACGCAACACTCGGACGATATACCTCCTATAATAGAAATGGAGCTACATAATGCTTACGCTAAGGCTAGAGACAATGCTGCCCCTGGCCCTGATGGTATCCCTAATGCGGCAGTTAAGTTGGCGATACAGAAGAATCCAGCTATATTTCTAAAAGTATATAATGCTTGTCTTCTTGAGGGTATTTTTCCTGATTGCTGGAAAACTCAAAGGTTAGTCCTGTTACCTAAGGGCAATAAGCCACTTGATGATCCTTCATCATACAGGCCATTGTGTATGTTCGACACGGTAGGTAAAATATTTGAAAAAATAATATGTAGCCGACTGGAAACATTCACTGAAGGATTGCACGGCTTATCCTCACGCCAATTTGGATTTCGGAAATCAAAATCAACAGTCGATGCCATTAAACTGGTAGTGTGTACCGCAAGAAATGCAATCAGTGGTAAGAGATGGAAAGGTGGCACTAAACAGTATTGTGCCATTGTCGCTCTAGATGTCAAGAATGCCTTTAATTCAGCGCGCTGGTCTTCTATTATGAGTTCTCTTAAAGAGTTCGGAGTACCTGGTTATTTACAGAATGTCGTGGCCAGCTACTTTGAGAATAGGATAATATTATACCGAACGGATGAAGGCACTGTATCGCATAAGGTTACTGCGAGAGTCCCCCAGGCTCAGTTATGGGACCTATATTGTGGAATATTATGTATGATGGCGTGTTGAGGATTCCACAACCGCCTGGTTCAATAACAGTAGGGCTACGCCGACGATATCGCATCTAGTAGTGACGGCTAAGACCCTTGATGAACTTACTGAAAATGACAATGAGGCAATCAGCAACATCAGTAGATAGATTAAGTCGACTGGTCTACAATTAGCAGAGCACAAGACAGAAGTAGTTCTTGTCAGCAGTCGTAAGAAGGTAGATAGTATTACTCTTAAAGTTGGTAGCTGTCGCATTAGTTCTGCGCCATCTTTACGATACTTGGGTGTCCAGCTTGATGCTAGGTTAAACTTCAAAGAGCATCTAAAGATATCTGATGAAAAAGCACAACGAGTTGCGGCTGCCTTGTGTCGGTTCATGCCTAACATTGGTGGCCCACGCCCACCCCAGAGGAAGCTATTAGCTTATGTTGTTAATTCTGTCAGCATGTATGCAGCGCCAATCTGGCATCATGCATGTGGAATTAAATCGTATTGTGAGCTGGCCATTGCGACCCGTCGCCGCTCCTGTATACGTATTATTAGAGGTTACAGGACAGTATCCACCGACGCTGCTGAGGTACTTGCAGGAATTCTTCCTTTCGATTTAGCTGCAGATGAACTGGCTAGGCTGGACAACATATGTAAGGTCGAAGTGAATTCTCTACAAGGTGCTAAAAAGGTGGAACGTCATCGTTCTATAGAAATATAGCAAAAACGATGGAACGATTCTGACAAAGGCCGATGGACTCATCGTATCCTTCCAGACATACAAAGATGGATCAACAGGAAATACGGGGAACTAGATTTCCACCTAACGCAGTTGCTGACTGGACATGGTTGTTTTAGGTTCTATTTCCACCGCTTTCACCTGGATAATAATGATTTCTGCCCCATCTGTCCGACTTTGGTCGAGGATGCCGAGCATATATTAGTGAGCTGCCCTCGTTTTAGAACACAACGTGAGCACTTGATGAACATCATCAATAAGCCAATAAGACCAGAGAGCATCCTATCAATAATGCTGGAATCATCTGAAAACTGGAAGGCAGTAGCCAGTTTCGCAAAAGAGGTGATGACCAAACTTAGAAATACCGATAGAATTAGGCGAATGGTCCAGGATGAATTAGGCTAGCTGATTCTATTTTAAGTTGCAGAGGACGAACACCGAAGCCCTGATCACTTATGTGAATGGGGGACGTAAGATGACGTCAAAAGAAGAGCAGCTGTATAGGCTAACTAACAGCCCCGCCGAAGTAATATTCCCGGATAGTTCCGGCGGGATGCTGGTTTCGAGAGGCCATTAGTGCAGAGCTTGCTCTACCTGCGCCTATTAAAAAAAAACACACACACACACACACACAGACACACACACACACACACACACACACACACAACACACACACACACACATATATATATATATATATATATATATATATATATATATATATATATATTGTATAAAATAGTCGGCAAAGTATTAACTTTTTGAAGTGGACGCTACATTGAAGCAGCTGTTTATACAGAAGCGAGGATAGGTAAATTACGGTCAATTATTTATAGTAATATAGATTTGTATATATAGAGTATTTTTTACTTAGATATTATTGAATTGTTTATGAAATCGGTGAAATTATTATCTCGGGCGAAGCCGAGACGGGAATGCTAGTATATATATATACCTATTTTCTTAAAAATTTGGCAGTGGGGTATAATAAATGGAATTCGCTGGTGTCGATGAAGAACTTCTTTAAGTGCGTATACCTTTTCGTAGCCTCGATCATCGCCACGCAGCGAATTTAAAATTTTAAGAAAATACGTATATAGAAATACATACACACACTTCAAGAATTTTGACACCAGTTAATCCTGGTTAATCCCTTTTATTGTACCTATTGTTTCGGCATCTCCCCTGCTAAACACCGTCACCACTTCGATCGCACGAGCTCGAAAAACAACATCTGGAATCTCGGACGAACGCAGTACTGACGTTCATCGCCGTAGCGCTGAGTGTCAAAATTTTACTGCAATGTTTAACAGGGGCATCGGCGATCTCCCCTTATTATCTCTGGTAGTCCATCGTAACGCTACGAACGTCGTAAGAAACACTAAAAGCGCATCTTAATCTATCCTTCCAGGCTATCCTAGATGATACCTGATGATACTAGTCGTATTATAATTATTTATTATATTAAGATTTATTTAATGTAATAGTTCGTTTTATTTACCAAGTCTGCTATATGTATTCTTTGTATTATGTTAAAGCAAATTATTCTTTTTATGCATATTTAGAAAATGTAATGTTATTTAGTAATATTGTTAAGAAGTTTTGTTCTATAAAGAAAGTATGGTTATGAGAAGCATATCAATAAGTTTTCCAGTATATTTAACGCAATGTTCTCTTGCTTTAAAAATTGTTTTGAGAATTTTGGAATTGTTACATCTCAACATGAACAAAAGAAAAATGAAGAAAATTTTATTGCACTTGATACAAATTACATGGGTAAAATTGAATGGAATTTTGTATCCATTTTATGATATAAAGTTTTTATACCATACATTGATTATTTTACTTTAATGCTTAGGACAAGAAGTTGTTGTCTTAAAAAACTGTAGTAGAATTTGTGGGCGAGGAGGAGTTCTTGGCAATGCTCCATTAGTGCAAAGTAAAAGTTACTTTGAAATCAAAATACAGCAGGAAGGTTCTTGGGCAGTTGGTATTGCAACACGATCTACTAATCTTAATACAACTATTGGTGGATCTGATTCTGAAAGCTGGGCTTTAAATTCTGACTGCACTTTAAGACATAACAATGAAGAACTATACAAAATACAAAATTTAGTACAAGAAGGAGATATTATTGTTAGAATTTTTAATCTATATTTAATAGATTTATCAAACAAGGTGATAAATTATTTGTGCTTTTTTAGGGTGTTTCATATGATCATGTTGAATTAAATTTTTACTTAAATGGAAAAGCTTTGGAATTACCAGTTATTGGAATCAAAGGAACAACCTACCCTGTTCTTTATGGTAATAAACCATAATTTACTATAATAAATATGTCTATATATATACTATATATAATATAATTTAATACTATATATAATTTATATCATTTTTAAATATTTTCAGTTGATGATGGAGCTATTTTAGATTTTGTTTTAACTAATTTTGTGCATAGTCCACCAATAGGGTTTGAAAAAATAATGCTAGAACAATCATTACTTTAATAAAATAGTGCATTTTTTAATGCATTCCATCCATGGACATGACTATTTCTATATATTTTTTAATAATGTGAATAGAATTTATTATATATTATATTGAAAAAAATAATTCAAGATGGAGCCTTAATATAATTTTTTATGTTCATAATTTTTAAAATGATAATTATCAATATAATTATAAGTTTATTCAAAATTAATATTATGTAATAAGAGGTGAAGCAATTGTAATATTTAATGCTAATGTTTCAATCGATTGTATGAATATTAACTAAAGGTTATATCTATCTTATTGTAATTTATGAAAATACTTTTAATACATAAGCATAGTTATGAATATAATTTGTATAAAATTTTACTCAACATAATTTTTATAATATATTGATAATATATTTATATATCACGTTAAGATATAATATATTAATAAGAGAAAATGTAGGCAATGTGTTAAAATCATAAGTTTTCAACTCAAAGAATTTATTAAAAAATGTACATAGTTAATCAAATCAGTTCTCTATGATGATTTTTTATGATAACTGTATTTATTTATCACTGCTACATGAAAGTCTTGCATATAAAACGTAGACATGAATTTTTTTGTATCAGTTGACAGATTAATATTACTTTAAGATAGTATTACTAGTAATATTACTTTCAAGTTATTTAATATACTGTTTATACTTAACCAAACAAGGTACAAAAGATTTAGACCTTTTTTTCTTTAGGCATCTTATGTCTTTGTTCAAAATTTATTTTAGTACACTTTTTATTAACATAGACTTATTAATAATGAACTATTGTTCTTCCACAAAAACGCATTAAGATCAAACAATCATCAATATTTATGAGTATAGTTTTTATTGGATAATCCAATAATTAGCATAATTTTTCAGTCACTTATGTAAAAAATACTCAATTATTTTGCTTAATTAAATAACTAATGTCAGATATTTTATATCATTTATTAGTGAATAAAATACTCACTTATGGCACTGTTATGGTATTTTAGAATCTGCTCAAATTAAATATTCAAATACTTTTGTTTTTATTACGAATGGAAATTTATGTATATAAATTTAGCATAAAAAGAATATACAATATTTAAAACAGTTATTTATTGTACTGTAAACTTTTAAAAAGTTTAAAAACTTTGGATCTTTGGTCGTTAACATTATAATCTTTTTGAAAATACATTAAGACAGTATAATAAGCAATTATCTTATAAAATATTTTAATATACAAATTTTCCAAAATTTCTAAAAATTATTATCTACTAATATATTATTACTAAATTAAAAAACTCAAATTAGTACAGTTATAACAATATTAAGTGCATTGTAGAACTATAAATTATATTAAAGCTTTTTCTAATTTTTTGAAATTTTAAAAATCCAAAATCCCATTTTACAATAAACTTTATTATTTTCTTATTGAAAAATTGTTTTCAGTTTCATTGTATTTTACATTATAAATTATAATAATTATAATCTTAACTTATATTCTAATATATTTAAATATCTTTATTGGTAATCCTGTATTTTATTGCATTATATGAATATATTGCTAAAACTTTGTTCATACATTATTCAGTTTAATTTAATAAATAAAACAATGTTTCAAATTTAATTTAACAGATATGTATTAAATAAATTCCCAACTGCCGCAAAATTTATATAAATACGAATAAAATTTAAAAACTTATATTTATTATGTTATTTACATTATAATTTTTAAAATATTTATCGCGAATTTAATAGTTTTTTACTAGAAATTATTTTTTAAAAAATTTTCTTATACAAGTTTAAGTATTGAGCCAATATTACATATACTATTTTTCAATAGAAAAATGGATTATTTACACTTATACAACTGCATCAATTATGTATTATTTACAATAAATGAAATTCGAAATTTAGGTTTTTATATTCAAAATTGAAGAAAAAATAATATTCTATTCTAATGAATAACTACAACTATGAGTAAATATTCTTATACGCAATAATTTTTATCTATTCTAAGATCATCGCATCGCTCATCATTATATTAACTAATATAATTAACTATATCTATTATTATTAACAATATTTAACATTCATACACACAAAAGTAGTATCAAACTTTTTAAAATTTGGTACTACAAAAAATTCTATCTATTTTAAAAGTAGGTTTTAAATAATTATAAATCTGACATTATAATTTTAGTATGGAAGAGCAGAATTGAGAAGTGGTCATTAAGTCATTTGGATAATATGTACAATGATACTAAGATATATTCGCTGTCTTCTAATGCTCTTTTCAATTTTTTACAGTTAGACCTTTGATGAAAAGTTATTTTTAATATATTATGTATCACAATTTTTCCACTTCTTTAGCATTTGCTTGTATTATCACACATATATTAAAACGTGAATATGAAAATCACAATTGTATATTTCACTTAAGTTAATTAAAATAATGTAACGAAAAACTTCACGATAGAAAGATAATATTCTTATATAATTATAAATTAATGGCACGGTTAAATATTAAAACTCAGTAGCTACTTAATTATATTTTAAAAATAAAATAAATGTAGAATTTTACAATACTATTTTCTATAAATAAATAATAAGACTCAAAATATTTTTAAAAATTTATAAAAATTTTTTTATGAATGTTTTAGAATAGTATAACAATATACAAATAAAGAATATGTGCGCAAAAGTGGAAGAACTTTGAGCTATTATACTGTTTAAATTAAACAATATACCTTATGCACTCGATATTTTTTAGCAAATCAACTACTGTATTTACATAAGAACCACTGAATAGATATCAAGCACCACCCCTATGCTTTTACAATTTTTCTTTGGTTTCAAAAAGCCAAAAAATCTAAAACTTTTTACGAAATTTTCTACATGTAAAAAAAATTTTTCTTTACAATAAATTATTGAAGAAATAAATATTGTAATATAAAATATAATTAATCTTATTTATGACTGTATTCTAGCTAAGAGTATCACATAAGTTAAAAGGTTTTTCAAAGTCACATTATAAAGATAAACGAAATTTCAAAATGAAATCTATAATATAACATGTTACTAAAATTAAAACATCTTTTTTTTTGGCCTGTATATATTAAATAAGTCTAATCAATATCTGTAGTATCTTCAATTACTGAATCCCAATTAAATTCGGTCACACTTTGTCTTGATGGTAACTCACCAAGATGTTGGAATCGTTGAACAAAATAAGGATCTCGATCCTTAAGATGACGAAATCTTTGGAAAGCAAGGACTTTTGCAAAGTGATATAATTCAAGATCCAGATTATTAAGTCTTTGAACTCCATCCAGTTGCTCCTGTGTAAGAGTTGCCATAGTTGCAGCACTTAAAGTTGCATTATGTTGCTCAAATGCAACAGCAAATCTCATTCCAAATGTTTCTTCAAATGAATACTGCCCTACCTAATAATAATAATAGCAAAATAAATTCATACTTTTTAATTTCACAAATTGATAAATAGAAATTGAAATAAATTAAAAAATTCATTCTTCTTGCATTTAAATTTAAGTATTGTAAGTGCTATGTGTTTACCATATTTAGAAATTTATTAAAATTAACAATTAAATTAATAAATAGTAAATAATAATATTGTGAATAATTATACTCCAAAAAAAGAACTTTTAAGAAAAGTACATATAAAAGGGAAATATTAATAAATACATAGTTTTAGCGGAAACGCAGCTTAAAAAAATAATGAGATCATTTACAAATAGCTGAATTCCTTGTCAGATCATTTTGTACATCCAGGACAAATGAAATACCTAACGGATTTTTCTAGAAGTGCTAATAAAGGTATGAGATAAGTAGACGAATAATAGCTATTAAAATGAGTATGCACTTGATATCAAATTACAATAAGCAGACTATAATCAAAATATAAATATTCAAATATTATATGAGTAGATTAAGAGATTGTTACTGGAAAACTATAAAAATATATTATACAAAATATTATTCACGCGTGAACTGATAAAAAAGAATTATCTAGAATCATCAATGTTTTTAGGTGAACGATCTGCTATTTATTCTCATAATTCATTATTATTAAAAGAAGTAGGTAAAGTAAAACAGCTTTTCAGTAAATGATTTCCATAAGAAATTATTCTCTAGTTCAGAAATAATATATATTTATATATATATATATATATATATATATATATATATATATATATATATTTTTTTTTTATCGGTCTTACAGTCTTTATAATATTATATATTAGTTAAAATAATGACAGTCAGACTGTCCTTGTTTATGATCACTCCTGTAGAATCTGAAATAAAACTTATTACTACACTAAATTATATCAGAAAATTAAAAATAAAAATACAATAATAAGTAAAATAAAAATAAAAAAATAATAAAAGTATTTATTCTTTACTTCTTTACTTCTATATTAGTAAAGGACAACCTGACTGCCCCTACCACTTTAAATTTAGGATCACCTTCTTGTTCGACGTTTCGAACCACTACGGTTCATCCTCAGGAACTAAACTTAGAAATTCAACAGTTTAGTTCCTGAGAATTGAATATTTTCATTTATGATTTCTACCGAATGAATAGAGATTAAATTACCCTATTATAATTACTATTTAAATTGTAAAGAATTTTAAATTAAAGTTAAGGTATTTCTTTTGAGAAACTACCATAATTGCGATTATATCCATGTAAAAACCACCATTGTGAATACTTTAAGAATAAATTCTATCCTTGCTAAGTTATAAGTGAATAATGTTTCTTTTTCGTTCAAACTCAAAATAGTGTTTCCTTATTTACTCTAATTTTCTGGCTCGTTTTCGGATCAGAAAGTGAGGTTTTTGCGTCCGTCTTCGGCTATTGATCAAATGACAATCAGGTAAACCGAAAAAAATTATATACTGGGTGTCTAAAAATTAACAAAACGCCCAATTATTCTCCAGCTTATAATACTTTTATAAATACTAAAGGTCACTTTTTTAGTAAAATTCAAAGAGGAATCCAATGTTAACGTTCGATTTGACCTTGAGCTTGACCTTGAGGGTCATTTTAAAGTCAATTTTTTTCTCAAATGGAAATCTTTATTTTTGATAACGGCAATCGAAAACGAGAAATTTTACATCCAAACATGTACTCAGGTCATAGATCAAATATGACCTTGAAGTTCATTTGAAGGTCATTTAAACTTAACGACGGTCTGAAATTATATAAGATTTTTATCATTTTAGAGGAGATCGCTCTTTAGTGACTTTCCACGATAAGTCCAATACTGATCTTAACATTTTTCTTAAAGTTCATGTGAAGGTCAATTTTTTAACATTCAGCGTTACCTAGGAAGAACAATGTGTACATAGTAAAATTTATTCGCTTCGGGGTACTTGATTCATGTGAGTCCTCTCGCCTCTCATATTTGCGTTTTTAAACCGTATGACATCTTATTTAAAATGCTCGATTTATTCTCCATTCGCTTCTTAACAGTAAGCTAATTGATGATAAAAAGCCTTAATAGCATTTTGGATTATTTCAATGGTAATATGAGCTAATTCCTTTACATTAAATCATCTAAATTTCTGGGTTTTGTACATCCGATCCTTAAAATAACTCCAATAGAAATAATCTAGAGACAAATAATCTAGATTATCGCCGTTGATAGTTTTTCCTTTATCAAGATAGTCAATAAAAATTATCTCACAAGCATCCCAAAAAACCGACACCATAACCTTGCCTGCAGATAGAACGGTCTTTGCCTTCTTCGAATCTGGTTCTCCTTTTTGAATCCATTGTTTTTATTGTTCTTTTGTTTCGGATGTGAAGTGGTTGACCCATGTTTCATCCATGGTTATGAAATGGCGCAAAACTTCGGCCTTATTTTTGTCAAACATTACTAAACACTTGGTTGGCTCAAAATCATCTTGCGCGCAGCTTTGTCATCTCCAAATTTGGAGTTAAAGTGCCTACCATGTCTGCTACCTCGCACACTTTCAGTCGACGATCATCCAGTACCGCTTTGTGGATTTGCTTTAAAATTTCTGGAGTCGTCACCTCGCTTGGTCGACCACTGCGATGCTCGTTTTGGCAGCCCATACGACCTCGTTTAAACTCTGTTACCCAATATTTTACTGTTGCAAACGAAGGAGCAGTCTCACCCAGAGTAGAATCTAGTTCAACTTTATATTGGTTAGGCTGAGGTCTTTCAAATAAAAGTATTATAACGCATAACGATGATTAATTTTTCCATGTTTACAAATTCTCTGAAAACGTTCACTATTGATCGCTGTCAAACAAATACTAAACATCATGGCGTCTTCAAAGTTGAGGCATATGCTTTATAGATTGTGTACTTTCTAATACAGTGATATTTTTTGAGCAACTACCGCCACCTCTCGGTCAGGCCAGGTACTTCTGGAACCACCCTCGTAGCGCAATTTATAGCACATTATATACAGAGGATTTACTTACCTCACGCTCTTGAACAACTCTGCGAATGGAATTATGGAGATTTTGAATGAATAATAACAGAACATCTGATATTTCTTCATTTGTTGATGATCTTCATCTGACTGCTTTAGATAAGTCTCTAAAAAGAGAATCAAAAAATATCTGCGTATTAAATATTGGTATATCAACTGATCCGAAATGAGTATGAAACCCACATGTTTTTGTAATTCAAAAATCTCTAGCAGACAGTCATAAATAGAATAGTTTACTTGTAAAAGGGCGATAGAAACTTTATGGAAAAAAATCCAGGTTTTTGATAACGATTTGTAAATCCAAGTTAATTTTACTACAAAATGACCTGCACTATTTCTAAAATCTACTAGCATCCACCGTCTCGGCTTCGCCTAAGATAATAATTTAATCGATTTCATAAACAATTCAATGATCTCTAAGTAAAAAGTACTTTACATTAGGTTGTCAAATATCTCCCTTCCGCTTTTTTGCTCTTCATTCAATGATTTATAAAAAGTGTTATAGTGGTCGGATTTACTTCAAATATGCTTTTGTTCGATAATCTGTTTATATCTAGGCGGTAACTTCATAATACCCCTCTCCACATTTGCAACGAACTCGGACAGCCACTTTTCACACGCCTCTTTTGAGTCCAACATTATACCACCAAGAGCGTCCGACATGGACAGGAACAGGTGGTGATCACTTGGCGCTATGTCCGGGCTATAAGGGGGGATGCGATAAAAGCTCTCATCCGAACTCCCGTAGCTTCTGAAGAGTCATCAACGAAGTGTGTGGTCTGGCGTTGTCCTGGTGCAACACTACACCCTTTCTGTTGGCTATTTCTATAAATAATTGACCGTCATTTACCTATCGTCCCTTCTGTATAAAAAGCTGCTTAAATGTAGCGTCGACTGCAAACAACTGATATTTTGCCGACCATTTCATACAATATATATATATATATATATATATATATATATATATATATATATATATGCATATTAAATACGGCTTCGATGGAGAAGATTGTGCTTTCGAGTTCGAGCGGTAGAAAAAGATATCCAAGTGTCTCGAGACGACGTTTACAGAGAGTATTGGGTTCGGACTATAGGAAATGTCTCGGGACGACTGCTATAGAGAGTTTTATGATGGTGAGGTAGAATACAATGTCCAGGTATTCCGAGACGACTCTTATTAGGAGTGTGCGTGTTCGAATGATAGAGTACGAGTCTCTTCATAGAAGTCGTATTGATATGCATAGGCATTGTTTCCCATCAACTACACACGATACTCCCCGTAAAAATCGTCCCGTCATACGCGGACATCGTCTTCTACCGTCCGAACTCGAAATTCCCTGTAGAAGTCGTTCCAAAACACCTGGAAATCGTATTCTATCATCCGAATACAAAACTCCCCGTAGAAGTTGTCCCGACATATCTAAACATCGTTTCCTACCAATTAAACACGATAGTTCCAGTTGAAGTCGTCTTGAGAAAGCTAGCATTGCTTTCTAACAATTAAACACAATAATCCTCATAGAAGTCATTCGGAAAATCCTAGATATCATATTTTACCGTGCTAACACGAATCGTCCCATAGAAGTATATTTGCTCAGACCTGGATGTCGTTTTCTATGAACTAAATATAATATTCCCCATAGAAATTACCCAGACACCTGGACATCGCATTCTATCATCGGAACACATAACTGCCTAGAGAAATCGTCTTAAGGCAACAGGATATTGTAATCAACCACCTGTATACGCCAATACAATATTTCTCAGTAGATACCGCATTTAAAATATGTATATATAATATGTATAATATAATATACACACACTATATATATATATATATATATATATATATATATATATATATATATATTGTGACGAGCGTCACAAGGCGCCCGCGCCGACTTGTCCGAATAACGACGACGCGCGCGCCATTTCGCGGACACACAAACATTAAGGCGCTCGCGCGCGCCGTCGCGCCTTGTGCTCGGCATTCTCCCTCCCCCTTACCTCCCCGCGCCACGAGCCACGCATAATCGCCGGCTGGGGGAAAGGCGAGTAGCTTAGCCTACACCACGGCATAGACAAATGCCAAGGCTGCGCACAACCAAGTGAAAATAAAGATAAAGAAATAGTGCTATTGGTGTGTATAAATATATTTATTACATAAAGTAATGATTGGGAAAGCAGGAATTTTTGGTCTATGAAGGGTAACACAAATGAGTGAAATTAACGCCTAGTTGAAATGGCAAATAGAATAACTGACGCTTGTTAGATGTATATAATGTAGTATAAAAAAAGCAAGGAAATTATTCTTTGCAATTTATAGAAAATACTTCTTAATGTTTTCTTTTTATTTGGTATTTATCAAAGCCTCATGGATTTGCCTTCAATAAAAAATGAGCATTAGCACAACTTACAAATAAGCATTTATGACTGAATTTTCTCTCAACAGACAGTTCTTGACATGTACAGTAGTCTGTATTTATGAGCATCTAAAACTTATTTCATAAGTATAGTTTGGCGATATAAGCTAACTTAGGCATCGTCATTGAGCGATAGAAACTGTTACCGAGGTTTTTGTCATATATTTAACTGACATGGTACTACATGTTTCTTTTAAATAAAAATTATTTACTTTTGTATGTTTTACATAATTTTTTTGATTATAATTTTAATAAATTTTTTTTATTATAAACTTCTAATGAAGGTATACAATGCACATGATAACATTTATTTAATTTGCAAAAAAAAAAAAAAAAAAAGAAGTATGACACACCCATGTCTGTTGTGTAATATTTAATCGGTATAATTGTAAAATAAGAAAGTTTATAGCGCTAATTTTAATTAAATTAATGGAATAACTTTTTATTTTTAGTATTTTGTAAAAAAAAAAAAAAATATTGGTTTATTTTATACGTATAACTGAAGCCTACTTTATTAAGGCTGATTAAAAAAAAACTACAGATTCAACGAAAATATGTAAGGCTTAAAACTCGACATAGGCAGCCTATTTTTTTAAAATTTTTGTGTGTGAAAAACTTTGTAAGAAAATTGTTTTTTATTAACCCTTAAGTGTTTGTCGACTTATATGACTGCTAATATCTATACTATTTTCTACTGGCCATATTCTTATGTCTAATACAATTTTAGTCTACGTAATGAGTTATTATATAATGTATTTCGAAATCGTTGCTGCGTCTTTGAAACTAATTAAATACTCATTTGAAATATTAATGCATATATGTAAACGAAAAAAAATTTTGATAAAGTAAAAAGATATGGAGACTAATTTTTATATGTTTTTTTTTGTACAAAGTATAAAAGTTTTACGTTTTATTAATGCAGTGAATATTTTCATTTTGCTGTAATCTAAACTTTTACTTAAATCATTATGTAACCATTGTACAGGCGGCGAATTACGCATCTTATTTTTTTTTATATATCAAATTAAATTTTTGTTGATTTACTCAAAAAAAATTCTTTTTGTTACGAAACTGAAATTTGGATCTAAGCTTGTAAGCGCGCGTTCGGCACGTCACGACCGCGGTCGGCCGTCGCCGGCAGTCGTCGAACTTCCCCCCCCCCACCCCTCCTCCTTCCATGCGAGCAAGGAGACACGAAGACGCCGCGCGCCGCCGGCGAAGTTGGAGAAGAAGAAGAACGGAGAAGAGTAGTGCGCTGTTGGCCGCCTAACCGAGAGGAGAGGTCCGTGAGTCCGGAGAAGAAGAAGAAACGGAGAAGTAGTGCGCTGATGGCCGCCTAAGTGAGAAGTAAGAGAGAAAGTGAGAGAGATAGGAAAGTGAGAGAAGTAGGAAAGTGAAAAAAAAGAGAAAGGAAGTGAGAGAAGTGCAGAAGGTGATAGAAAAAGAGAAGAGAAGAGCAAGGAAGAGGCAGAGAAAGGACAGAAGAGAGAGAGAGAGAGAGAGAGAGAGGGTGGAGTAAGAAGAAGAAGCCGGGTGGATGCGACCGAAGGAGCCCAGAAGACCACCGGGGCAACCACCACCGCCGAGAAGGTGAGCTGAGGAAAGAGAGAGAGAGACAGCAGGAGGGACGCTAGCACCCTGGCGAGCGGCGAGCACCCGCCGCGTGTATTTCTTCTTGTGTCTCCCTTGTGTCCCCTGTCCCCTCGTCCCATTCCTCGAGCACCCTCCTCCCAACTTGGCAAGTGCGTCGGGACGCGGGTCGCGATCGTGACGTGCCGAGCACGCGGACCGGGCGAAATTGTCGTAATAGTGTAAGTTAAATTTGTGAATGAATAAACGGGGTGAAGTTAATTGTAGTGGATAGTTTTTTTTTGTTGTCCCTTTCAAAAAAATTTTACTTCCCCTCCCTTTCCAGACCGGTGGGACCCCCTCTGCAGCAAGGAGGTGAGTAGTGAGGAACAACGAATTCTTTTTTTTTGTGTGTGTGCGACATCATCGGGACCGGGATAAATTCGTCTCGGAGCGTGGATCGTCGCCGCATCACAATATATATATATATATATATATATATATATGTATTTCGTATATTTCTGATTTTTCAATTAAATACCGTGAATATTTTTGTAATGATGCCAACTGAAATGCAAGCAAAATGTTGGTATGCGAATAGCATATTTTTAAGCAGATGATGGATATTGCTTTGTAAGCAGAAGTGAGGATATATTTTACACACACACACACACACACACACACACCAGTGTGGAGTTTTGTTGCTTTCTCTCATCTGGCGCCTCCCCAGGTTGCGGATAGGGGATGGCTCGCTACAATTTGTAGAGGGCACTGAGGAAATAAAATACTCAGGGCGGACAGAAAAAGCTAATAGGGAGGGCCTCCCGAACGTAAGGCCAATTATGACTAATGTTTGGTATAAACAAGGATATAGCCCAGGGAGTAACTCCGGCAAGACCGGTCAATCTCCTCACCGATTCTGATAGAGTGCAAGCCTCTATGGTCGGTGGTAGCCCCTCGGATTCTGGGGAGGGCAAATCAAACATAATCATAGATAGTACACTGGGTACTAAAGGAGATGTCATGATGGATCAAGAAACAACGGATCGAGAAATCTCCATCACGCGCAGAAACAATCACCTGGAGCGACTTGGTGAGAAGATCAGCCAATTGTTGGATTTTGTCAAAGATAGGCATAACGTACACAAGACCATTAAGGATCTTGCTCGTTCCATTAATGCCTCATATAAATGCATTAGTATGGCAGAGGATGATCTATTACAGTATCAACGTCCTGGTACACATGAAGTGGTGACTCAGACTACGCCGAGTCTACGCTCAAGGAGACCACTGGAGTCGGTCGGAGTACCTACAGGCAAGTCTGAAGCCAAAGAAAATCAATGGCAGACCATCAAGCGTAAGAAGCCGAAAGGCAAAGATAAAGAATTATCTAGTACACGCAGGCTTAATGGACGAAATAGGCCTAACTCCATTTTGATTAAGGCCAATGAAGGAGTTACATACGCGGAGGTACTGCGACAAATAAAGAATGACCCGGAGTTACCTCATGTCAAGAATGAGGTTAACAGGATACGTAGAAATGCAAGCGGTGCCCTTGTACTTCAGTTGGAACGGACAGCCAAAGATGCACATGAGTTGGCACGCATTGTTGAATCTAAGGTTGGCCATAGCGCATCCACTTCGGTTCTGACTAATCTTATTACTTTGAAGATTAAAGATATAGATGAGGTCACTACAAAGGATGAAGTATTAGAGGCTCTGAAAACACACCTCGAACTAAAGGAGACTAACATGCTAATGGCTCGTTCCTTGCGGCAAGCTTATGGGGGTACTCAGACGGCGGTGGTGTCTGTACCATATAGCCACGCAGCTGAGCTACTACGTGTAGGGCATGTTCGAATCGGATGGGTCAGCTGCAGAGTTCGAAAAAAACAGAAATAAAGCGCTGCTTCAGGTGTTGGCAGACTGGCCATTGAGCGGCCGTGTGCTCGGGCCCTCACAGAACTAAACTTTGCAGGCACTGCGGTGGAAAAGACCATCTATCCAAGCTGTGTGTAAACGAGCCCTGCTGTTTACTCTGTAAATGTGAAGGAAAAAAGGAGATTAACCATTCAGCATATAGCTATAAGTGCCCGATTACTGTGGAGTTTTTAAACAGACATAAAACATGAGAATACTCCAATTAAATACCAACCATTGCGTAGCGGCTCATGATCTGCTGAAACAGACAATAAAGGAGCTAAGAATAGACATTGCTGTAATCTCCGAACCATATTGTGACAGGGATAGACCACAGCGCTGGATAAGTGACACAAGCAATAGAGCTGCCCTCTGGATTGGTCAAAATAGGCAGGTACTAAAGCAGTCGAGTCATCGGAGCGAATTGATATCCTGGGCTAAAATACAAGAAATATACGTCTTTAGTGTATATGCTCCTCCAAGCTTGACGGACAAGCAGTTTGAAATCCTTGTAGCTAAATTAGTTGATGAAGCCATGGACAAGAAACCATTATTAATCGGTGGCGATTTTAACGCGTGGTCCACAGCCTGGGGAAGCGCTTCAACAAATAACAGAGGTAGTATGCTGCTTGATGGCCTTAATTCTCTTCAACTCCACGTGGTTAATAAGGGATCTGAATCCACTTTCATTAGGGGTGATAAACAATCAGTCATTGATGTAACATTCGTCAGTGATGACTTGATTCAGCGGATCCTTAATTGAAGAGTAAGCGACCTTTACACCCGCAGTGATCACAGGGCGATCTTGTATGAGATTGCAGAAAAGAAAGTAAAGAACAAGTGCAATGAGTGGATGCCCACACGGAAATAGAACATCAGATCGCTAGACTGTGAAGTGTTCGCCACTATAATATCAGAAGAGCGTTTAGAATATGGTGCACCAGGCCATCTGTCAAATGCACTCATGAAGCATATCTCTGAAGCATGTGATGCATCGATGACTAGGACTAAGAGCGGATATAAACATTGTCAATCTGTCTACTGGTGGACAAATGAAATTGCAGAATTGCGCAAACAATGTCATCGCGCAAGTAGACTTGCCCAGAGAGCCCGCACCCATGGTGATACGTTTAATAGTTTATTTAAAGAAGCACAGAGAGTGCTTGTCAAGGCCATTAAGGCAAGCAAGCGTCGATGCTGGCTTGAACTGTGTGCAGAGGCCAACAATTACTTATGGGGACGACCATACAAAACAGTCATGGCACGATTGAGTAGGGCACCAATACAACCCACTAGCACGGTATTGATTGATAAGATTGTTTCCGCTCTCTTTCCCAATGACATTTATGGGACTGTACTGCGCACGCAACACTCGGACGATATACCTCCTATAACAGAAATGAAGCTACATAATGCTTACGTTAAGACTAGAGACAATGCTGCCCCTGGCCCTGATGGTATCCCTAATGCGGCAGTTAAGTTGGCGATACAAAAGAATCCAGCTATATTTCTAAAAGTATATAATGCTTGTCTTCTTGAGGGTATTTTTCCTGATTGCTGGAAAACTCAAAGGTTAGTCCTGTTACCTAAGGGCAATAAGCCACTTGATGATCCTTCATCATACAAGCCATTGTGTATGCTCGACACGGTAGGTAAAATATTTGAAAAAATAATATGTAGCCGACTGTAAGCATTCACTGAAGGATTGCACGGCTTATCCTCACGTCAATTTGGATTTCGGAAATCAAAATCAACAGTCGATGCCATTAAACTGGTAGTGTGTACCGCAAGAAATGCAATCAGTGGTAAGAGATGGAAAGGTGGCACTAAACAGTATTGTGCCATTGTCGCTCTAGATGTCAAGAATGCCTTTAATTCAGCGCGCTGGTCTTCTATTATGAGTTCTCTTAAAGAGTTCGGAGTACCTGGTTATTTACAGAATGTCGTGGCCAGCTACTTTGAGAATAGGATAATATTATACCGAACGGATGAAGGCACTGTATCGCATAAGGTTACTGCGGGAGTCCCCCAGGCTCAGTTATGGGACCTATATTGTGGAATATTATGTATGATGGCGTGTTGAGGATTCCACAACCGCCTGGTTCAATAACAGTAGGGTACGCCAACGATATCGCTCTAGTAGTGACGGCTAAGCCCCTTGATGAACTTACTGAAAATGCCAATGAGGCAATCAACAACATCAGTAGATAGATTAAGTCGACTGGTCTACAATTAGCGGAGCACAAGACAGAAGTAGTTCTTGTCAGCAGTCGTAAGAAGGTAGATAGTATTACTCTTAAAGTTGGTAGCTGCCGCATTAGTTCTGCGCCATCTTTACGATACTTGGGTGCACAGCTTAATGCCAGGTTAAACTTCAAAGAGCATCTAAAGATATCTGGCGAAAAAGCGCAACGAGTTTCAGCTGCCTTGTGTCGGCTCATGCCAACATTGGTGGCCCACACCCACCCCAGAGGAAGCTATTAGCTTATGTTGTTAATTCTGTCAGTATGCAGAACCAATCTGGCATCATGCATGCGGAATTAAATCGTATTGTGAGTTGGCCATTGCGACCCGTCGTCGCTCCTGTATACGTATTATTAGTGGTTACAGGACGGTATCCACCGACGCAGCTGAGGTACTTGCCGGAATTCTTCCTTTCGATTTAGCTGCAGATGAACTGGCTAGGCTGCATAACATATGTAAGGCCGCAGTGGATTCCCTACAAGTTGCTAAAAATGTGGAACGTCATCGTTCTATAGAAATATGGCAAAAACGATGGACCGATTCTAGCAAAGGCCGATGGACTTATCGTATCCTCCCAGACATACACAGATGGATCAACAGGAAACACGGGGAATTAGATTTCCACCCAACTCAGTTGTTGACTGGACATGGTTGTTTTAGGTCCTATTTCCACCGCTTTCACCTGGATAATAATGATCTCTGCCCCATCTGTCCGACTTTGGTCGAGGATGCTGAGCATATATTGGTGAGCTGCCCTCGTTTTAGAACACAACGTGAGCACTTGATGAACATCATCAATAAGCCAATAAGACCAGAGAGCATCCTATCAATAATGCTGGAATCTTCTGAAAACTGGAAGGCAGTAGCCAGTTTCGCAAAAGAGGTGATGACCAAACTTAGATATGCCGATAGAACTAGGCGAATGGCCCAGGATGAACCAGGCCAACTGATCCTATTTTAAGATACAGAGGACGAACATCGAACCCCTGATCACCTGTGTGGATGGGGGACGTAGGATAGTGTCATAAGAAGAGGAGTCGTATAGGCAAATTAACAGCCCCGCCGAAGTAATATTCCGGATAGTTCCGGCGGGATGCTGGTTTCGAGAGGCCACTAGTGCAGAGCTTGCTCTGCCTACGCCTAATAAAAAAAAAAAAAAAAAAAAAAAAAAACACACACACACACACAAACACAGGCAGACACACAGGTTGTTGATAAAGAACCCTATTTTTCCATTATTTCTTTTGTTCAAACTAAAAAAAAACATAGTTGTTACGGAACGGCGATATATAATGTGTTATACGATAGAGAATATTACGTAATTAGATAGTTGATAAGTAGATATAATATGCGTTAGTAATAATTATAAAATAAAATACTTTGTTTAGATTATTGTAAGTATAAAAGAAAAAGGTATCGAATCAGGCGAAGAAAATTCTTAGGATCGTAATGTGATCAATATAAACTGATAGCTTGGCTGTAAGCTATAAGATAGAATATGGTTAATATAAGTTGTTAAAATTAGTTTCATTTTTCATTTGTATTTATATTATGTGATTTTATCTTTTTAGAATTCATCGAATGTACTATGTTATTTCGTTTTTTAATATTATCCGATATTTTAGATGTCTACGATAAATATACTTCGTAAGATAAATACACTTATAATATACAATAATTTATATAAAATAAATATATTGAATATTCCTTTGTTTTAGAAATCAAAATCGTGATTTAAGTAAATTGAATGCGTTATGATTAATAATTACGTTGTTGTAAAAATATGTGAAGATAAGCCAGTAACATATAGAAATGCAGGTATGAGTTATTTAAATATTTTCCCGACGGCTAAAAGGCGCTTATTTACACTAGAGAAAAAACTAGATCGCGATCCTGTTTATGCAGAACTTTACTTCAATGAAATGAAGAGATTTTTAGATCTTGGATACGCAAAAAAAGTAGATAATAAAATTCAACACTCACGACTTTGGTATTTACCACATTTTGGCGTATGTAATATAAACAAGCCTAATAAAATACGCTTAGTATTCGATGCAGCGGCTAAATCATTAGGGGTGAGTCTGAATGATCAATTAGACACTTGTCCGGATCTGTTGCAACCATTACCAGGAATTTTGATAAGATTCAGACAATATAAAATTGCTATAAAATCGGATATTTCAGATATGTTTTTATGCGTAAAAGTTAGACAGTGCGACCGTGGTGCTCAAAGATTTTTATGGCGCGGTAGAGACAGAAAAAAGGAGCCGGAAATATACGAAATGACAAGCCTCATTTTCGGAGCGAAATCTTCACCTTGTAATGCCATTTTTATTAAAAATAATAATGCGTCTTGCTTTGCTACGAACTATCCAGAAGCGTGCGAGAGTATAATTAAGGATAGCTACATGGACGACTACTTAACTAGTAGGAAAACCGAACCAGAGGCTTTAACATTAATAAACAATGTTATTAAGATAAACTCGGAAGCTAATTTCGAAATGCACAGTTGGGCTAGCAACGAACAAAGTGTGCTACAGGAACTAAGGAAAACGACGAGCTGCAGCGAACTAAAATTAGGCGATCGGGAAGGAGAGAGTGTTAGGTCTCTTTTGGGACGTGAATACTGATAATTTAAAGTTCAATGTAGAATTTACAAAAATAGCGGATGATATCTTAAAAGGTGATAGAAAACCGACAAAACGCGAGGTACTGCGAATTATTATGTCGATTTTCGATCCCCTTGGTCTTCTGGCTCCGTTTGCCTTAGTTTCGAAAGTAATAATGCAAGAAATATGGAGGAGCGGCATTGGTTGGGACGATAATATAAGAGACGAGGAGTATACAGCTTGGTTAGATTGGCTTGATAAATTAAAGTTTTTAAAAGAATGTGAAATCCCTCGCTGTGTATCTCCTACGAATGCAAATGAAACGTATGTTCAAATCCATATTTTTTGCGACGCGAGCCTAACAGCATACGCTGCTGCAGCTTATTTACGTTTTGAGAATAGTTATGATAGTGTTCGCGTTTCTTTAATTATGGCTAAAAGTAGAGTCGCTCCATTAAAGCCATTATCGATTCCACGATTAGAGCTACAAGCCGCGTTGCTTGGAGCGAGATTATTAAAATTCGTAGAAAAAGAGCTCGAAATATCGATCAGTAAGCGTTTTTTATGGAGTGATTCATCAACTGTTCTTTATTGGATAAAGTCAGAACCTCGAACACGGCATGTGTATGTCGCACATAGGCTAGGAGAGATAAATGAACTCGCACATAGCTCCGACTGGCGTTGGGTTCCGTCGAAACAAAACCCCGCCGATGACGCAACGCGTTTTAATACAGATGTATTAAAATCAAAAGATCGTTGGTTTATAGGACCTCAATTTTTATACAAAACGGAGAGCGAATGGCCAAAAGAAAAGATATTTAGCGAGGAAGATAGATCATCTATGAATAAATTAGAATTAAGAAAAGTGTTTATGTGCGCCTCTATTCCGATTACTATGCCTTTTTCACTTCCTATAAGAATCTTAGGCTGGCACGGTTTACTGATAACGGCGCGGCGTGTACGTCAAGCGTGGGAAAAATGGAGGAAAAAGGTTAATATGAATTCTCGTCTAATAAATATAAAAACGGATGAACAATATTGGTATCGTGTGATACAATCGGAAAGTTTCAGCGAAGAAATATATTTATTAACGCGAAATAAAATTATAAATAAAAATAGCCGAATTTTAAATATAATACCTTATCTAGATGAAAACGGTATTTTAAGAGTAAGTGGACGTGCAACGTTAGCAAATACTAAAATTTTTAATAATACACCGATTATATTAGATGGAAAACATTACGCGACTAAATTGTTAATATCCGAGTATCATCGTCGCTTCTATCACGGAAGTAATGAAACGGTGATAAATGAGATTAGGCAGACTTACTATATTGTCGGATTAAGAAATACGTTACGCTCAATAATAAGTAGATGTTTAGTTTGTAGAATACGTAGAGGTAAACCTCAAGATCCATTAATGGCTAATTTACCTGCCGGACGTGTTGCTTTTAAACAAAGGCCATTTAATCACTGTGGGGTAGACTATTTTGGCCCTATGTTAGTCAAAATCGGAAGACGTAGAGAAAAACGTTGGGGAGTTTTATTTACATGTTTAACGACACGGGCTATTCATTTGGAATTGGCGCATAGCTTGAGTGCAAGTTCGGCGATAATGGCAGTACAAAGATTATCCGCGCGAAGAGGTCGACCATCTATTTTATACAGTGATAATGGCACCAATTTTAGGGCCGCGAGCAATGAACTAAAAGATGCAATTTCTAAAATCGACACTGCCGCAATTGAAGAATTTGCCATAAATAAAAGAATCGAGTGGCGATTTAATCCACCAAGCGCGCCACATATGGGCGGTATATGGGAGAGACTGATTAGGTTAGTCAAAGTATCGTTGAACGCGATTTTACGAGATCAGGCACCCAGTGAAGAAGATTTGATTACATTATTGACAGAGATAGAGCATTCGGTCAATTCTAGACCCCTCACATCGGTGTCATTGGACCCACGTGATGAAGAAGCGCTGACGCCAAATCACTTTTTAATTGGTATGTCATCGGGGGCGATAAATTTAGGAAAATATAATAATGAAAATATGTGCTGGAGAAAACAATAGATATTAGCTCAAAGTTATGCTGATAGTTTTTGGAAAAGATGGATCAGAGAATATTTACCAAATCAAATATCGAGAAAAAAATGGGCCGAAAAAAGCGATCCGTTACGAGTCGGTGATATTGTTCTTATAATTGACATGCAAACTCCGAGAAATTGCTGGCGAAAAGGTACGGTAACACGCGTAATGCCGAGCGTGGATGGACAAGTTCGTGTAGCTGAAGTACACACTCCAATGGGAGATTTCACGCGCCCGACTAGAAAACTATCATAATAAAATTATTAGAAATAGATGAAGGTACAAAATTAAAAAATGGATAATTACATTAATTTTATACGGGCAGGAGAAATGTTACGGAACGGCGATATATAATATGTTATACGTTAGAGAGTCTTACGTAATTAAATAGTTGATAAGTAGATATAATATGCGTTAGTAATAATTATAAAATAAAATACTTTGTTTAGATTATTGTAAGTATAAAAGAAAAAGGTATCGAATCAGGCGAAGAAAATTCTTAGGATCGTAATGTGATCAATATAAACTGATAGCTTGGCTGTAAGCTGTAAGATAGAATATGGTTAATATAAGTTGTTAAAATTAGTTTCATTTTTCATTTGTATTAATATTATGTGGTTTTATCTTTTTAGAATTCATCGAATGTACTATGTTATTTCGTTTTTTAATATTATCCGATATTTTAGATGTCTACGTTAAATATACTTCGTAAGATAAATACACTTATAATACACAATAATTTATATAAAATAAATATATTGAATATTCCTTTGTTTTAGAAATCAAAATCGTGATTTAAGTAAATTGAATGCGTTATGATTAATAATTACGTTGTTGTAAAAATATGTGAAGATAAGCCAGTAACATATAGAAATGCAGGTATGAGTTATTTAAATATTTTGTAAGGGCGCGAAGAATAGTGTACATGTAGTAAATTAAAGTTTATGATAATAATCATGTGTTGCTAAATGAATTATAAAGATATAAAAATCTCTCGGGGAATTTCAAGTTATCAGTGCTGTGACTGGAAAATGCCATTTTTTCCTATTGGCAAGTTGTATATTTAAAATCCATCGGTGCCGTGACTGGAAAACCATTAGGTTTTCGAAAGCTGTATTTTTTAAATATATAACTGGCTTTAAGGAAAAAATGAATACTATTTTCGAAAACTGTAAGTCATACTTCAAAATAAGTATGACGAAATACCATCTTTTGCCTCGTATAAAGTATAAATTCGGATCGATCGGTGCCGTGACCGGAAAACCATTTGGTTTTCGAAAGCTGTAGATTTGAAATTTATGCTTTATTTTAGCAAAATTTTGGAATTTTCAATATGAAAGTTTCTATAAAAGGATAGAAACTAATAGCTTTAAAACAAAGCTTTTATATCCGGGCCAATAAGGCTGCGAGGCGAAACTTCTCGAGAGATCGACACTCTGCCGTTTGTGGCTTATCGCTAAATTTGAGAAACCTGATAGCTAAGGGAAGGGCGAGCCTATAAAAGGTCGAGCGCATGCGTTCATGATTCATTATGTTACTGGTTCTTCTACGAGGTGCGTTTGTAACAGTTTCCAATTTATTAAAAATTATTATAAAATTTATATCTTATCTGTTTATTATTTGTGGCTAAATTTATTAAATTGAATCCCATTTGTCTGTTGGTTAAAATAGTCTTTTGTCAGAATTTTGAAGTTAGTATAATGTATAAAAATAACAATATAATTTATCGTTACAAACTATATCCAGTATGATTTGAATACAGAACCATTTTATATGAGAAGGGGAAAGAGAGAGAGAGAGAGAGAGAGAGAGAGAGAGATATTTTCCCACGTAAGAGAAAATAAAATTTACAAAAATCAAAAGATATCCATTACGCGTGAGAATAGTGTCAGATTAATCTGAAGAACAAAAAAGGTAATACCGACATACGTCCCACCTTCTTGAGGATACGAATCCCAAAGTTGGATATGACCATTCAACTGAACTGGCCTGGTATTAATACTTTAATCGGACTACTTTGAGTTGATGTTCGTGATTCAAGACGCTACCTAGTAGCCGCTGGCGAAACTGACTGCTAAGACCGTTAACTTAATTTATTGATGAAAGTAAAATGATTTTCAATAAAAAACATAGCTTATGTCTTTCCCAAGATAATATAGAATCTATATGTCAAATTTTAGAACAATCGGTTCAGTAGTTTTTTCGGTTATCGTGTACAAACAAAAACACGCTTTGTCTTTATAAATTAGTAAGAGTAGGATAGGATAGGATAGGATAGGATAGGAAGTAGGAAGTAGGAAGTAGGATTGTAAGCTGGAAAATATTTGGATTTGTAGGATTATTTGAATGCTATTTGATCGATAGCCGAAGACGACCGCAAAAGCCTCACTTTCTTATTCGAAATCGAGTCAGAAAGTTCGTACATTAAAATTATTTTTAATAGTTTCTAGTACAAAACCGAAATTATCGGATGATACGAGCTACGCTTTCTGGGCTGCTTTCTCTACCTTTTCAAGTAGTACAGAGAAAGCCACTCTGGTTTTTCAAATCATTATTCAAACAGTAAATATTTAGCTATGACAATCTCCGGTTCCTCCATTATCACTCATAACTCTCGTAGCAGTCACTATTGGCGATCTGATCAGATAGTCAGAGAGGTGAAAAGAAGTTTAGGCTTCTGAAGACCTACTATCTATCTACCATAAATCTATCTATCTCATTTTTGTCTCTATCTAGTAAATCTATCTATCTCATCTACCAATTTCATTTTTGCTTGAATTACTAGTCTCTGTTTTAGTCATGCTCCCTCTCTGTTCTTTATCTTCTATATCTATAATGTTCTATACTCTTTTTTGCTTTAGCATTTCATTTATAATGCGATACAAAGTAGTGTATATCTCGAAAATGGCATATTTCTGAAAGTAGAAGTGATTTGCATATATGCTACATTTCATACATCAGAAATTGTTTTCTTTATATTTCAGAAAAAAATTAAACGCAATTTTTTATTCATAATATATAAAAAAATGCAAATGAAAATGAAAAACTTGTTTCACAGAAATTCTCAATTTTATTTCAAAATATTAAGAACCCCAATTAACTCCTTATGAATTTTTCCATACAGTTAAATAGTCTGATAATCATAACTGAAAAATTGTTGTAATTGGGAATGGCGTAAAACATGTCATGAAAAATTTTATTTTTTTCAAGTAATATTTATCAGTTATTAAAATGGTCTAATCATTTCTATAATGCATGGAACGAATACTGTACTTATTGTTAATACGATATGCAATTTGGCTTATGGAGTAGGACTGGATGGAAAGGGTTCTTTTACAAGTCAGGAATACCGATAAAAGTAATACGATTCTCTCTCCATGCATATGTTTAAAGGTATCATTGATGTCCGCGTTTTTTAAAAACTTTCTAATCTTAGAGGCAATAGCTCTCTCTGGGTCAAATTATTCTCCGACAATTGGAGTATGAGGTATCGCTGCGAGATTCTCGATCCGACCGAAAAGATCTGGCTTGTGGAATCTCGGAATGGTCGAAACATGTGGTTTTTCTGTCATTATAAATCTCATCCAATGGATATTGCGGGCAATCAAATAAACTAAGACATTGGATCGCCTAATCCTGGTGTTATTGATGCGACCGCAAACTTGAAGTGTATGATCGTTAGCTTCTTTGCGCAGGCTACTGCGACACTGTCTATCACAGTTTCTGCCCCAAGCTGTTCGAAAACCGATGGGCCTTGATAGGATAGGGAACTGATCTGATTTTTGACTATGTAAATAGTCATGTCCAGATAGGAATCGTGTGTCATGAGCATCTTAATGATGTTGACCGGGTACCGACTCTGAGTTCTTAAGTGTTGCTCCCTTTATTTTCCCGTAGCGTAGGTCGGCCTATCGCTTGTAGATGTCACTCAAATAATATGCCATTTTGTGCATCTAAAAATCTTCAATTGAAGATAGTCGTTATAAAGACAGATTCCCCGTTTGTAGTTCATGAGTCTATTGTGTTGACGGAGAGGCGCTGGCCAGCGGGCAATTGATATGCCAAATCCTTCCTGATTGACACGTGTATGAAAATAGCTTATTGATATCATTAGAGAATGCGATCACTGTCTGAGAGTGCCTCTGATCATTTTGTCCTGCCTGACTAGTTCCACAACGTTAATATTGATCAGAACCATTCATATCAGTCGCTGACAATGAGTACGGTGAAATCGGGGGCTGGGGGTAGTCTCTTCAGAGACGTTGCTGCTCTAAGGTTACTCGATGTACTGCTTAGCCAAGTCCTTGTAACCAAAGATAATAAAAATAAAAATAATAATAGGTACATTTGGCAACGATGCAATGTCTATATAATATACGACAACCATAAGCTTATATCAGAGATAATAAGAGAGATCACCCATATCTATGTTAGAGGCTGCAGTAAGATTTTGTCCCCCAGCGCCACGGCGGTAAACGTAGGTACTTCGTTCGTGCGATTTTTCAGATGTTGGTTTTCGAGCTCGTGCAATCAAGGGGGGTAACGGCGAAACAATAGATGCAATAAAAGGTATTAATGAGTATCGATGAAGAAATTCTCTAAGCATTTATGGATTCATATATATATATATATATATATATATATATATATATATATATATGTCGTTACCCCCTTGATCGCACGAGCTCCAAATTAACATCTGAATATGCTGATTGAGCAGCTACTCGAAGTTGCATCAGAAATAATGAAGTAGGAATTAAAACTCCTTTATCCTTAGCATTAGCATTCTTATTTTTTTAGATTTCGATTGTTTTATTCTTTCTGTTCATAATATTTTCCAAATTATTCACAGTTGTACATTTAGATACATTTGTAATATTTTCATTATGTTTGCTTATATTTTGACAGACACTATTTTTCTTTGTAATATCTTCAAAACTATTCGTAGCTTCATTTCCAAATTCATTATTTGTATTTACAAATTGTTTCTATTATAATAATTCTAATATTCTCAATTATAATATTTCTAATATTATATGAACTCGCTTTTGCGGATTTATTGTTTTTATTTGTAATAGCTTTAGTATGTTTTTATTGCTATTATTTCAGATTTATTAATTTGATCTATGTTTTCAAACTTATATAAGTTATAAGTATACAAGTTATAACTTATAAGTTTCTTCACCAGATTTAGTAAATTTACTTATAATAATTTCACTATAATGCATCCTTCTTTCTGCAGAGTCAGTATTTTTATTTATGATATTATCTAAATTATTTATAGTTGTTTTTCCAAATTCATTATCTGTATTAGCAGTATTTTTATTATTATTGATTGATATTATTTTAGGTTAATTATCTTCAATAATTATACTGTTACAATTATTTACAGTTGCTTTTTTTTGAGATTCATTATTTAGATTTGCAATATTGTCACTATTATTTAATACAATTATTTTAAATTCACTATTTATATTTATAGTATTATCAAAATTATTTATAACTTTCTTACCATGTGATCCAATTTGACCCAGACTGGTGCATTTAAACTCCACGTGTAAACTGAATCTGTAAATTTTTTTTCCTATATTGGTACAACCTTTCTTGTTGTCCGTATGGGCGCAGTATCTCCATTAGTGTGAGTTTGCCAGCTGTTTTCAACGAGTTTGCTTGAAATTTTGTATTTCCAATGGAATTGCGGTTACGAAATCTTTGAAAATGATGCAAAAGTATTTTGAGAAGTCTACTTTATCGCGAACGCAAGTATTGGAGTGGCACAAAGCATTCAGTGAAAGTCATAAGTCGTCGAAAAATTGCCTCAAGCAAGTCGCCCATCCACCGAAAATCAAGGTGATGCTCATCGTTTTTTTTCGATTAACATGCAGTGGGTTCACCATGAATTTCTTCCAGGAGGTCAAATGGTCAATAAGGAGTACTACTTGGTCGTTTTGAGGCGTCTACGTGAAACAATTCGTCGTAAACGACCGGATTTGTGGGTAGACAATACATGGCTTCTTCACTCCGATAATGCGCCAGCATATTCCAACATAATTGTGTGATTTTTTGGCCAAACACGAAATGAAAGTCATCACTCAACCACCGTATTTGCCAGATTGGGCTCCCTGTGACTTTTCCTCTTTGTGCAACTCAAAAATCCGCTTTGGGGAACGCACCATGGGTCCATAGTCAATATCGTGAGACAAACTCTTTGCGTAGTAAACAAACAGCTGACAAACACGCATTAATGGACATATGGCACTCAAATTTCACACGGACATCGAGAAAGGTTGTACCAATTAGGAAAAATAAATTTGACCGATTCAGTTTACGCTCGGAGCTTAAATGCGCCAGTCTGGGACAAATTTGATCGTATGGTAGTACGCGATGGTGCACTGTATTCTGAGGTAGAATGCAAAATCTTTAAGGTACAAGTGACACATGAAAGGAAGAAACACGCACTATATCGTTCACACTTTCTCGCGCGAGTACATGTCAGCACTTTTGGCCGTGCGATGGCATCGGTTATGTAACATAACCTGACTGCACCTCCGCAGGTGGCTGCGCATGACTCATGGAGCAGTGATGTAATGGAATGGAAAACGGTCTCGAATAGAAGGCGCGACGACGCGCGTGCGAGCGCCTTGATGTTTCTCTCGTCATGGGATGGCGCGTGCGTCGTTTTCGTTCTCTTGGACGAGTTGGCGTGGGCACCTTGTGACACCCGTCACAATATATATGTATATATATATATATATATATATATATATATATATAAGTTTATAATTCAGAACCCATTTTGATTTCATTAAAATTTTACGTAAATTTGCGGCAAAATCACCGCGACTCACTTTTACGGCTTGCTGATGCGGCTAACTACTATAGCCTTTCAATCGCATGCCAGTAGAGGTACTAGTATTAGGATAGATCCGCTAACGACTCTTCATTTCATATAGCTTTTTCATTATTTCGCAATTTTGAGTTATATTTGCGAAAATAAAGTAATATATGCAAATTACCGAAAAGTCAATTGAATTTAAAAAAGAAATACTGAAATGAATATCTTAAAAAAACGTTGAAATCGATAAATAGTGGAATTTTTAATAAAAAGTAAACATGTTTGATGTGCATGGTGCAGATGATTACTTTATATTCATTCTATGTAGTAAGCCTTATCAGTGAGCCGTAGAAGAAAGTCGTGCTAATTTTTCCGCAAATTTGGCGTAAAATTTTAATGAACACAAAATATAGTTTTAATTATAAACTTTTAAATTTAGAAAGGGCCAAGCTGTGATAGAAATATTATTGTTTCATTACCTCAATACTACGTCTGTTTCAAAATTTCCTAGACTTTTCAAGAAAAAAACAACAATAAATTATTTTTGCAAAATTCATTTATTTGCTTCAAAATAGGCTTCTTCCTAGTCAATATAAAGTTTAATGTATTCAAACGGTATGTCAAATGACTTTTTCATGTCGTTGACCGAATCATCTTCAAAATGACGGTCATTACCTTTCCGATGTTCTCAACGTCCCTATAACGCTTTCCTTTCATTGCCAAATGCATTTTGCCAAATAAGTAGAAGTCACAAGGTGCCATATCAGATGAGTACAGTGAATGATTAACCAATGTCAATCGATGTTATAAAATCAAATGTTATAAAATTTCAGCAGAATTGTAAATAGATGTCCCTTTTGAATGCGCATGATCATAATCAAGTGACGCTACTGGTTGAACCTCTGTTCAAATAGTCTGGGAACTTAAAACAGACCTGGTATATTTTTATCTGTATCAGTAATGTTTCCATTTTTTAATTTTTTAAAATAAACATTGCTATAATACTCTTTGGTTTTGAAATCCTTATTATTTGATATACAGCAAGATAGTTGACTGTTAGCTGGTTACATACCCATACAGCCATTGAAGATGGTTTATTGCACTTACTGTTTATGTGCTATTTCATTTCTTGTATATATTACATATAGTATAAAGAATGTGTAATACACACATGACTACATACATAATCATACACACATAGATTGTGCTATACAAATATATATATATATATATATATATATATATATATATATATACATAGATACACAATAAAAGGAAATTTTTTATATAAAAAATTAAATTGATATGAAGATACTGGATCGAGCTGTAAAAATTCTCTCCGAATTGGTCAAGTAATATCAATATGATTGCTGTATAAAAAAATACATGAATTGAACGCGAAACTTTCTTTTTCTAAGTCCCTAGTAATAACTTTCACTAAATTTATTTAAATAAAATAGTAAACTAATGAAAGTATACATAAAAGTATATAAGAATCAATTTTACCTTTTGATATTCTGTGAGCATGAAAAATGGCATATATTTTAAATTTCGTTTTGCACTAAGAAGCATGAGTCGGTCTCTATCTATACTGTTTAGTGAGGTGTTGTAACAACCAACAAGAGAAAGATCTGCTAACATTCTTGTCTGTCGATTCGTTGCCAAATTATGAGAACAATTCATAAACTGAAAATAAAAAATAAATTAATCAATAGAATAAATAATGATTTAGAAACTCAAAGTTTTAGAATTATTTGGTTTATTACAGATCAATTATCTCAGATTTATATTTTAGTAACGAAACAGTGAAATATTTCATTTATTCCTGCAGTGTGTTTCTAAGCTTTCCTTTTTACTCCATCATATATTAGTTAAAGAATTAAGTATGGTCCTAAGGTGACACATACCAGGTGTGCCGATATGATGTGAGGGTTTTTGATGACAATACAACACTAATTTTAATTGGAAAGTAAAAATCATATTATTCAAAGCATTGTCCATTACTTCCTTCATTTGGCTACCTTTCTGTCAATTTTTGGATACTACGCCAATAGAATCGTTTACCTATTGAAGCAAATGTTTTGATTGTATCCTGACACGGTTGTGCTTTGTGTGCAGATGTATTGTCATGGAGTAATATTACCTTTCTATGTCTTCTGTCCCATTCTGGTCATTTTTCAATCAATGAGTGATTGTAATTGATCATTTATTGTCGATAATGAACAGTAGTAACTGTTTTAACCAGGTTGTAACATCTCATAATATACTACGTTACTCTAGTCCTACCAAATACTTGGAATTGTTTTCTTGTCGAATCGATCTGGTTTTAAAGTCAATGTTGAAGGTTGTCCCGGATTTTTGTCCATGATTTTTTCCGTTTAGGATTCTTGAAATAGATCCATTTTCCAGCGCTTGTAATAATGCGATATAAAATGGATTTTCTTTTGTGTCCTTGAAGCAACATTTCACTGCCTTTTATTGAATTTTTGTGGCATCCATTTTCCACACTTTCCAAACTATTTCCCAAGATATTTCCCATAGCTTTTAAACGATCAGAAATTCTTTGTTGTGCAACATTTAACATTTTTGTCATTTACTTTTGACTTAAAGTGTATCTTCATCCAATATTGTTTACAATTCGGTATCATCAAACTTTTTGGGTGGTCTTCTACGTACTTTATATTTCGCATTAAAATTATTATTTTGAAACCAGTAAAACTATTTTTTGTATGTTGT
Organism: Sycobia sp. Sy_11; assembly: GCA_018907035.1. Taxonomy (NCBI): domain Eukaryota; kingdom Metazoa; phylum Arthropoda; class Insecta; order Hymenoptera; family Epichrysomallidae; genus Sycobia; species Sycobia sp. Sy_11. Next base: position 7,747,875 of record JACCIC010000005.1, read on the forward strand.
TTTTGATAGACCATGATTAGCATATATCTCGACAAGCATTCGATGTAACTCCGCAATACTTTCCTTCAGATGAAAACAAAAAATTCTAATGGTTTCTGCATATCATCACTTTCTGGTACGAAATTAGACTTTTTTAGCACGATGAAAAACTATGATTTATTTAATGATTTGATGTATATAAATATGTTTAATCATTGTAAATTGTCTGATCACGCTGCATTTGATAGTGTTACCTTCCGCTTTATGGTTTAACAACAGTATACAGTCTATAAATTAATATCTAGAGTAATTTTAATGAGTTGATGTAATCTGTATCCTTACGAATTTCATTAGAACAAACATGAATTTATTTAATAACTATATTCAAATACTTTATTCAAACATTTAATAATTTTATTCAAATATAATGCTACCTAACTCAGATAATTTATTGTTGGATGATCGTTTGACAACAATCTTTTTTACAATTATCTAATAGATCATTATTAATAATATAGATCCGGAGAATCAGCAACTTGTTTCTGATATTACTACTCTAAACGAGCGTGCCACTTACAGTCGCATAAGTCCCTAAATCAAGGTCACTGGCAATCTACTTTAATTAAATCTAGTTTTTCCTGACCTTATTTAGTATTTTTAATAAAATTAATATTGCTAGAGATTTGGATATCATATACATGAAAAAAAAAATTTTAATTAAGTACATAATCTTATAATATACAATAATCTAATCCCATAAATAATAGATATACGTTATTCTAAAAAAAAATTAGTTTTAATATCGAAAATGTATAAAATCCAAAAGAGAGAATCAAGTATATATTACTGTTATTTTGATAAAGTACAAACGCTTATCAATTTATTTATAATAAATAATTTCTAATTTACCGTAACTATTTGGCAATGACTGCTATGTTTTTCAACTCTCCTTCGATTTATAAAAACTAAATACCCTATTATATAAATATTATATATAATATAAATATTATATAATTATTATAATAAAGACTAAATACCTTATTACTTATATAGGAGACTATATGTGCTACATGATCTAACTATAGCCCTGTTATAAAAAATAAAATGTTTGAGCATATTTTATACACATGATTTACTACAGAAAAAATTAAGTCTGCCCTTGATATTTTTTCTAAACAATAGAATATTTTCATTGTATCGTATAATTTGTACTGAAAAGGTGAGCCTGGAAGGCTTTATAGCCGTTTTCTTGCGAAATATTTTAGTACCTGAGAGATCATTTTCAGAACCAATTGTACGTTTTATTATACTTAAATACTATTTTTAATGACACATTAATATTCAATATAAATGCTTTTTACTCATGAACTACAAATTTATATTCAATGCCGATCAAAAAAGCTGAATGAGATCAGAATGTAAAACATGCAAAGTCTAAGAAAAGATAAAATGCTTTAAAATTAAATACTTAAAATATAGACGGTGTCTCGTTTCGAATATCTTATCAATTTATGTGGAATGACGTGAAACTAATTCTACAAATTTAGGTTGATGAAGTAGAAATGAATTATTTACACTGTCAAGTTATTTTATATTTTATATTTATCACTGCGAGGGGCCGCGTCCTTTCCGTTTTGTCTGCAGTCACTAGGTTCGTTTCCGTAGTTCCCGAAAATATGAAACGCACTCCTTCGTGTTCATAGGGTAAGCAAGCGAGTTGCCGAGCGCAAACTTCGCCTCTGGGAGAGAGCTCTTTTTTCTACCCTTTTTTTTGTTATTGGGGCTTTCGATGAGCACTAACATTGCGAAAATGAATACCGACCACAAAAAGCACGAGTTTTCTTATGTTGAGAAAGGAGTAAGTATCAAGATACATCGGCAGTATTAATTTAAGTTTATTAGCGGCGAAGAAGTATTTGGAAAGAAGCATGTGGAAGTCAAGAAGGCATATCTGGTAGGCATAGAAAAGAGCTGAACGGGGTTATCGAAAGTGATCATCGATGTGCAGTGTTGCCTGGATAAGCAGGTACCTGAAATCAAAGGTTCACCATCATTACAAATGGCGCACGTCGCTTCCAGTAAATGGAGACGCGAATTGTCCTTCACAAGCAAAGAGAATGACTAAGACCGATGAACCAGCAACAATCCCGCCTTTTCTCCTTTCACAACTATTATTATTTCGATTGAAATTTTATCGTGATGTAACTCGCTTCTCCAGAATGCATAAGAAGTCATGAATAAAAAGGAAGAAGTAGATTAGGATAAAGAAAAAAATTATTAGTATATAGAGAAAATTATTATGAATGTAGAAAGGACTGAAACAGGATACATAAAAGATTGTGGCTTAATATAGAAAAAAAACAATAACATTACAGAGAAAGAAAGTCAAATTCCATTAAATCCATTAAATTAAATTCCAAAGTAATTAACTCTTATTGCATATTCAACAAGTGATGGTTTTTTAATTAGAGGTTAAGTTTAGCTCGTATTGGTTAACTATAATTAATAAGCATAAGAGGCGATAGCACATAACTTCAATAAGCAAGTAAGTTTCGAGTATTTTTTCCAAAATGTAAGGTTTTATTATGAAAATATGGTTAAATATCCTTTATTCAATTAATGTCCATCGGAAACTATAACTTTTTCCTATCTTTTTGCCAATTTATAAATTCCGGACCACAAAAATTTCTTTTCTTTCGAGCCTAAAGACGTATCAATCCAATTTTTGAGTCCCTCTACTGAACTGAAGCGTATTCACGTAAAGACGTTCTGCATTGATTGAAACAAGTGGTAGCTTGATTGTGCCAGGTCTGGACTGTAAGGCGAGTGAGGCAGAATTTCTCATCTACTATTGTCCAAATAGTTTTTGACCGAATCCGCAACGTGTCGCCGAGCGTTATCGTGATGAAAAATGACGGACTCATACCTGGTCTCATATTCTGACCGTTTTTCATGTCATACTCGCTTCAAACGAATAAGTTGAGTTCGATACAATCGTCCTTTGATGGTTTTACGGTTCCAAAACAGTTCGTAGTATATGACACCTTTCGGATCACACCTTATGCAGAGCATGTCCTAATTTAGGTAAATATTTTGTTTCGGTCGATTGGGCGAACTCGCCAGGGTTTGTATATGATTTTTTGCGTTTAGGGTTATTATAATAAATCCATTTTTCATCACCAGTGACATTACGTTGCAAAAATGATTTATTTTTATACCGCTGCAGTAACATTTCGAACATGCAAAATCGCCGTTCAACGTCTCTCGGCTTCAGTTCGTACGGTGTTCAATTTTAAAGCTTACGAATGAATCCCAATGCTTTTACATACAGGGAAACGTCTTGTCGCGTGACGTCCAGCGATGTAGCAAGTTGTTCTTCAATCTGACACAGATCCTCTTCCGCAGCGTCTAATTCCACATCTTCAAAACTTTTTGGTTTTAAGGAGTGAGGTTTCCCTTCAACTTCAACCGCTCGTGGTATGTTGATTCGCCAATACATTTCGCTTCATAAATTTCCGAAAGTAAACGATAGCACTCAGCCGCAGTTTTCCTCGTATTATAGAATCAAAGCAGTGCTTCCCGCAAATGACGTTTATTTGGCTGGAAAGTTGTCATAATTTTATTCGATAACATAAACGACACTGAAAAAAATGCTGCAAACATAATGATACAAAGTTATTGACAGATACACAACCTACAAATATAATATGAGGTCCGACATTTCTGTCCGGGATCTTGTTGCTTGGATAGAATAAAAGAGTAAGTTCGGTTCCGTGGACGAACGATTATACTTTTTAGTTCTTAGTATTCGGATCTTATCTGTTTCTGTTATAGCTATCGTTTTCGACTGGACAACCCGAGCGTCCAAAAAGAGCGCGCTCGCAATGATCAAGCCAGCCGATTATGTGAAGAGCTAAGCGCGAACACTCGTCGAGTACGGTCATACTTTGTGCTTCACACACGTTTACTATTTAATATAAATTCATTCGTATAACTTTTGTTAGATCGGATTCTAAACCATTATATTTCATAAATTATCAAGGTTCAATAATTAATACATTTGAAATACGTTAATTAATAGCGCGAAAGCGATCATTACATAGCGTGAGAACGCTCATATATAGCTCGGAAGCGCCTAATAAAATAATAGCGCAACAGTACCCATTACACGCATCAAACAATATTCAGATAACAACATTTGTTAGACGTTTCGTGGGGTTTTTATGCCTCTTAAGGCTTTTTCCCCAAGAGTCAATAAATATTATTATTTATATTGGCTCAAATTGTGTTTTACTTTATGAATCTCATTTTAGCCATTTATACGAAATAATGAAACCTCTCCATGTTGGAGAGTTTTCAACAATACAAGTCCTGAAACCCACGGAGTGCACTGCTTTCTGCATGTGGTTTCCTGCCTCCTCGTTTACTTGACGTGTTTTTTTTTTATTTCTTTTTTTTCAGGCCGCTAGAATTCTCTCACAGTAACGTAGGTGAGTTAAACACATAAAATTGATTGTGTGTACGTAAAATAAAAAATAAAATATTAATTTATAAGAAAATTCGACGGGATCGACTAGCTGCACAGTGAAAGAAGCCGCTGCCCGTTCATCCGGGCGAATGTCAACAAACCCGATCTCGGTTCGGATTCGATTGCCAGAACTCGCGGCACACGCCGGACGGCGAATTCGTATGGAAAAGGAAAACTTCTTTTTTAAAGATCAGTGTAGCCCGACTATTATAACCGAGTAGACTGCCCTATTTTTCTTAGCTTTTCGATTTCGCCGATTTTCGTGTCGGTACCTACTAATCTCGGGGTTTGAAATAATAATCATTGTCACCAACTAAATCTCAGTGGCCAACCTGTGGGAGAGCCTGGACGAGTACCTATTGAGCCATTCATCATCTCCCTAGTGAACCCTAGTAGAAGATTCGCCCCTACCATTCTTGATCTGTGACCCGAATAAATATTTGGAAGTAAGATTTCCAGATCTTCCGATTGCCTATATCAAAAATATGAGTTTCCATTTAAAAAAAAAAAATTGACTTGTAAATGACCTATAAGGTCAAGTTCAAGGTAAAATCCAAGGTTTCTATTGAATTTCTTGTTGAATTTTACTACAAAAGTGAACTTCTGTGTTTATAAAAATATTTTAAGCTAGAAAATATTTGGGGTTTTCGCTACTTTTTGAACACTATATATTTCAAATTAATTTATGAAATACGAGAAAGACTGCTAAAAAATTCAAATGAGAATTAAATTGGACAAGTTTAAACCTGCTTGTAGTCATAACTTCTTCGTGCTTTAAACTATTCCAATTATTAGTAGTATAAATTAAGCAATATTTATAAAAAATTGGATTTTAATTTGTTTAACTAATTTCCTATTTAAAAATATCAGATATATATGTCCTACATGATGGTACTTTTTTAAGCATGTAAAATAAAGGGAAAAAATTTACCTGCTCTAAAGTTACACCTTTCCAATTAGTACCCGAATAGCACTGAGGTATATTAGCATGAATTCCTCCACACCAGTGCCTAGCTCCTTTCCATGTTGCTCCTCTTTGCACATGTCTAAACTCTGATAAATATCTTGCTACAGGATGCCGAATAATTGTAATGTAAAAATATCTTCGCCTAACATTCTCTCCTTCAATTTTATTTAATTCAGTATCAACACAACTTGTTAATTCTGTCCAGTCGGCGTGTAATCCACATTTCCATCCAGTAGAATATCTTGAAAATAACCAATTCTCGTCACGATTCGGACGGAAGCAGAAACAGCGTTTTCGTTGTCTTTGACACGAGCATGGCTTTTGTAAATCTAGATCACGAACCAAATGTTTACCAAACAAAGTGCCACCTGCAAAGAAGATTATATTTTAAATATAGAAATCAATGTATCTTTATTTGAATTTTAAAAAAATATGTTCATCATACATTTTTATTCAATAGACATATTTAATTAATACGAGAATGAAGGACAAAACAATTTCACCCTTACTTACATTGTTTCTTATAAAATCAAACTAGAAAGCTACGATTATCAATATTGATTTTTGTTATACTAAATGAAAATATAGCCTTATAAATAGGATTAGCACTATTGTCCGCAAGTGAAAATAGTCCGACTTGTTCGAAGCATTCGAGCCAATAGGAAAGCACAAACACCTCAAGCTAATCGAACTATTCGAAGATGGGAAGTTTTCAAGCTCTAATTACAATACGCAATTTCTTTCAAGGAGAAATCAGTTATGCAGGAAAAATATATGTAATACAATATATGTTTATAAGATATTGTAAAAGAAATGTCAAAAAATGGCTCAGGCCTTGATTATGGCTCATATATTGGATGTACAAATTAGTTTCCATCGTTTTTTTTTTATAAAGAAATAAGAATTTAATGTAAAAAAAGGTACAAATAATAAATAAAAATAAATAAAGGTTTTCGACTGAAATATATTTACTTTGGCGTTCGTATATTTACTTGTTTCGGACAGTCCCGTGCGATATGTCTCGTTTTATTACAAGTATAGCACACCATGCTGCCTCTACTCTTCGTCTTTGAGTCATCCGTGCTTCCATTGTTTCCAACTGGACAATTAACCCGAAAATGGCCCGGCTGCCTACAGACATAACACGTTCGTATGTTTTTCAAGCCATTGCATCCTTTCGTTGCATGACTAATGCTCTCGCGATCTAGCATTTCAAGCAACTCGATAAAATGCTTTTTTAAAAATGCTGTTGCGAGCGACATCCGCGTCTGTGTATCATCGGTTAGACTTTCAATAATGTATTGTCTTACATCCTCCGATGACATACCTCCTTGAGCACCCATGCATTCCATGGTTTGCACATATGACAGCATCGACTCGCCTTTCATTGGCCCTCTCCGACGTAACGCACTATATACGTTGCAAATCTTGACGCGCTTAAAATATTCTGCTTTTAATGCATCGCGCAAGCTTTCCCAATCGCGTAAGCCCGTCTGCATGCTGAGCCACGTTTTTTCTGGCCCTTCAAATCCTTTCTTTGCTGCTAAAAATTTTTCCTGAGGTGACCACTTGTAAATTACTGCCTCGTCGTCTACTTGATGGAACCAACTTTCTATTTTTACGGACATATTGTTCGGGTTATGTTTTGGTAATATATCGATGTTCATGGAAAAGGCCTCTCTCTCGCTTTGCCCAGAGACGTCAAGCCCTGGCTCCGTCTCGATGACGCTTCTATCAGTAGTAGTGACGATCTCGGCAGTCCCCTTTCGTTCTCGTTCTTCCTCAGCTCTTAAACATGGAGCTTCTTCCTCGTCGCCTCACGTACGAGCTTCCTGCTCCGATTGTATGCGTTCGTTCGCGGTTGCATTCGCAGTTGCGCTCTGCTGTCGCTGCCGTCGCTCCGCGTCCTGTTGCTCTAATATAGCTGATTGCTGCCGCCGATTTTCTTTAAGAGCTACAGCTGCTTGTTGACGCTCCTGCTCCCATTGAATTTTTTGCTTCTGAAATGCGCCTTGTATCTCTTCCATCACTCTTTGCATTTCCTGAATCTGCTTCTCCGCCGCTTCATATCGAAAACTGAACTTACCATTTTTGCCCGACGCAACGGTTGCAGACGTGTAGGTTTGATCACAACGTGTTTTCCCGCCACTATGCAAAGTTCTAAAAAAAATCTTATTACCCCCGATGGTATAAATGCTACCTTCTTAACTAAAGACGCACACAGCCCATTGAACGCACAAAGCTAATTCCACGCACCAAGCCGCACTCAGCTAAATGATCGCACAAAGTCGCACTAAGTAAAACGTTATACAGCGTCTCAGTTTACACGAACGAGTTCCCTTCGCACCGAGCTTCTTTCTATTCTGTTATTCGCTTACTTGTGTCACTTATGGATGAGCCCCCATATGTGGGATTAGTAGTGAGATTGGATATTCGTGACAGCGAAGTAAAGAATAATATGAACGTAAATGTATTTATTCAAAGGAGAAAGTGTAAACTATTAGACACAACAGAAGCATACACGTGCACAATGTACAGGCCCCAACATAACTGACTCTCCTTCCTACGCTTCCTTACTTCATCACCTCGTATATCCTAAGTCCCGTTAGATGCATGTACATGCTTACATAGTCCTGTCCGAACTTGTCACGCGCATGATCTAACTCCTCCGGCTTCGTTGGGAATTCCCACGCACATTCATACACTCAGCACTGTCAATATACATGCATTCACTCTCTCTCTCTCTCTCTCTCTCTCTACACCACATATATATATGGTAATTAACTTTTATTATTGATACCCGGTTTGTTTGCTCCTGGGGCACTCGATATGCTGCTAAAGAAGAAACGCAAGCTATATAAGTTTTCATTCCCATTAAAGAAGTAAAAATTTTGTCAAATAGTATATATATCACGTCGTCCAAACTAACCCCTATTGGGAAGTCCCGAAAATAACATAGAGATGGTAGTAGTAGTACCAAACTGGCCACGTTTCCGTAGAGTACGAACCTTTACATGGAACGTGTAAAAGTTTCATGTTGATCAAACCACAAACAGCAGAGTTGTCGAGGCTAGAATAAAGTGACTTTGCAATTTGTTTGAAAAATGGAAAAGAGCGAGTTTCACGTGTTGATAAAACATTGTTTTTTAATGGGTAAAAACACCGTAGAAGCCCATCAGTGGCTTTTAAAACATTATCCGGATTCTAAACTAACGATTTGTCGGTGGAATGCTGAGTTTAAACATAGTTCTACGGACACAGACGATGCAGAACGTACGGGCAGCCCAATGGAAGCTGTTACACCGGAAAATGTAAGTGAAGTGTTCAAAATCGTAATGAAATATCGCAAATTGAAGGTTCGTAAGATTACAGAAATAATACAGATATCATCTGGAAGCGTATTTACAATCCCTTATGAAAAATTGAGCATGAAAAAGGTTTCTACCAAGTGGGTGCCGCGATTGCTTGCAGTAGTACAAAAACAGCAACGAGTCGATGATTCAGAGAATTGTTTATCGTCGATACGTGACAATGGATAAAACATGGATACATCATTTCACTCTGGAGGCAAATCGACAATCATCTGAGTGGCGCATGGCTGGTGAAAGCCGCCCAAAGTGTCTAAAAACGCTGCAGTCTGTTGGCAAAGTCATGGCCCTGGTTTTTGGGATATACATGGCGTGATTTTCATTGACTATCTGGAAAAAAGTAAATCGATCAACAGTGATTATTAGATTGACGTGTTGGTACGTTTGAAGGAGGAGATCGCAGCAAAATGGCTGTAAATGAAGAAGAATAAATACTTTTTCACCAAGACAATGCACCATGCCACAAGTCCATGAAAACAATGGCAAAATTGAACGAGTTGCGCTTTGATTGCTTCCCCATCTCCCGTATTCGCAAGATTTAGCCTCCAGCGATTACTGGCTCTTTGCTGATCTCAAAAAAATGCCCCAGGGAAGAAAATTTGGCTTGAATGAGGTTATTGCCGAAACTGAAGCCTATTTTAAAGCAAAGGATAAATCCTTTTATAAACATGGTATAGAAAAGTGGGAAAGGCTTTGGAGTGATCAGATCACTCTAAAAGCAGATTATATAATTTTGAAAAAAATGCTGTTGTATGTAATATCTCCAATATAGCAGAATGTATATAGGTGTAGTAGTAATACATTACGGATGACAATTTACAAATTCTACCATATAGCTGACGCTCTAATCAACTGCACACGGCATCGATCGAGACGATAAGGAAGGAATGGAAGGATGTCAAGTTCGACAATATTGGCTGATTTGTCACTCTGATAAGGAGTTCTTGTCTAATTAACTAATCTATTTTTTATATACATAATTTGTAATATATATATATATATATATATATATATATATATATATACACATATATACTTACTATTGTTATAATATAATAAAATTATATCAAGTAAATATAGCCAGCATTGGTGAAATATATATAAAAGGTGTCTATAAAAAAGTCCCGAAACACCTTAATAATTTTAAATGTAAGCTGATTTTGGATAATGCCAAGGTCAATCTAGAGGTAACGTTGGTCAAGGAATTTAACAATGACCTTGGATCTAACTTTCAAGGTTATTTCAAGGTCAACTTTGTTTTGCAAATGAGAACCCCTATTTTTGACAACGGAAATCGAAAGAGCAGAACATTTTACGTTCAAGCATATGCTCAAATCATGGGTCAAGGATGGCCTTGATGGTCACACAAGGTCATTTAACCTCGAACAAGGTCTGAAAACCTCTTGGCATAGGAAATTCTCAATTTTTGTACCACAGAAGCTATTATCTTTATCAAGGTGCTTGAAACGGTGATGCTAAAAGTAAATATCAAAATTTTAAGTAAAATGTCCTTGAATGGCATCAAGTCCGTGCAGGCGTCACGGTTGCATGCACTTTAATAAAGATAATAGCTTCTACGGTACAAAAAATGAGAATTTCCTATGCCAAGGGTTTTCAGACCTTGTTCTAGGTTAAATGACCTTGTGTGACCATCAAGGCCATCCTTGACCCATGATTGGAGCATATGTTTGGACGTAAAATTTTCTGCTCTTTTGATTTCCGTTGTCAAAAATAGAGGTTCCCATTTGAAAAACAAAATTGACCTTCAAATAACCTTGAAAGTCAAATCCAAGGTCATTATTAAATTCCTTGACCAAAATTACCTCTAGATTGATCTTGGCCTTGTCCAAAATTAGTTTACCAGGAAAATTATTAAGGTGTTCCGGGACTTTTTCGACACCCTGTAGATATATATATATATATATATATATATATATATATATATATTATTTCACTAGTGTTATAACGTTTTTTATGTTTGCTAACGTTTGTGTGGGTCTTAGTATTATAGACTAACAGTCAAAATTTTTTGAAACCAATTTTCCTATTTTTTATGCTCATAAACAGTTTTCAAACTTCAACTTGTTTTATCTCAAAACGAGTTTTTTTCAAATTGGCACGCAGCATAACTTGCAGAATTTTTATTCTTTACGTTCCAAATGTTTACCATATCTTTATAAGTACATTTCAAACATGAATACTTACGGGGTTTTCGAAAAATTTATTTTAACAATAGTTATTAACAAAATAGTGCTCCATTACTGTAAAAAATGTAACATTCTTGCCATATTGTAAAATTAGTATTTTAAAAATTCTGTACGTATTACTTTAACATTACTACCAAGAGAAGAAGTATTTTTTGTTGTTACAGATAGAAATTGGGGCCGCTACACTACGAGCTGCATAGCGGCCCAAATTCAAGAACGTTTGGAAGGAAGACTATAAAGCCGCCATTTTGTATTGTTATCCACTCATTTCTTTTCAATATAGTTCAAATAATTTATGGACAATATAGTTCACAATATTTTATTGTGCTCATATTGAGAAAAATAAAATATGTTATAACTATTTCTCTATCTACCTTCTTTCCTCGGAAAAAAAAATCTCAAAAAACCGCTGTTTTCGCGCTTACAGTCCTGTTACCCCTTAAACATTATTATTAGAATTTCGAAATTCTTTAAAAATTTCTTAAAAAAAAACTAAAAATACCGTTTAGTTAAGACTGTAAAAAAAGTATCCTGAGGTTTTCTCCAGATCATCGAAAGACGTTTACAAGGACACATAACTGTATAGAATTTCACTTTTTATAGAAATGTTTGTAACAGCGGAGTGTCTCAGTGAAAGCTACTTCGTGGCTCCGACTCAATACGCCTCGACCCCTTGTAGCTCAGCACGCGACCAGGTTCTGTTGGTTAACACCAGAACACGTTTGTTTTATATTAATAATCGTTGCGTAATCGTAACTCTGGCTCAACACTCCACCAGGTTCGCTTGCGAGACGTCATACTTTTCCCTTAATGTTCAATTTTTCTTTTATTTTGTTTCGCCTTGCTAGTCGCGTTTGTGCGACTCCCAGGCCTAACAGACTTTCGTAACTTTGTAAAACGAAAGGTCAATTCCAATTAGGACAAGCCAATACTGGTGCTTCCGTTCACCTTTTCTTCAGTTCTTCAAAAGCTATTGACTGTTCTTCTTTCAGTTTTCTTCTTTAATAATATGTTCAACAGAGCAGCAGTCTTCGACTAATCTTTTATAAATCTCCTATACCACGACATCATGCCAAAAAATCTTTTCAGCTCTTTCTGGTTTTTTGATGGTGGAATAGCTGTAATTGCCTTTATTTTTGCTGGGTCCGTGCGTATCCATTTTGCATCCACTACGTGTCCTAATATTAGGATTTAACTTTGCTGTCCTGAATTTTTCAAAGACTGTTTTTAGAATTTTCTTATGTTGAATGTATGTTTCGGAAATGATAATCATATCATACAGATTTGCAAAGGCATTTGGAGCCATATCAAGCGTAATTATTCTGTCCAACAGTCGTTGAAATGTTACAGGGGCTGTATGCCAACCAAAAGACATTACATTAAAATTATAAAGTTCTCTTCCAGAGACTGTAAAAGCTGATATAGGTTTACTCTTTTTGGACAATTCTATTTGCCAATATTCATTTTTAAGATAGATCGTTGATAAAATTTTAGCTCCACGCAATTTATCAAGGATAGAGTGTATTTGAGGCAGTTGGTACGCGTCCTTTTTTGAAACTTTATTCAAACAGCGAAAATCTACGCAAAATCGCGGTTTTCCATCTTTTTTCCTCGCTATGGCGACAGGGCTACTCCAAGAACTATCAGACGGCCTAATTACACCGTCTTCGATCATTTTATCGACCTCTTTGTTGATTATGTTTTGCATTGCTGGACTCCTTGGCCTATAACGCTGTTTTCACGCTGTATCATCCACTAGTCTTCCTTCATGCTTGACGAGTGGCGTTTATGGAGTCAAAAATACTCATTTCTTATTAGCCCGAACCTGATCGAAATAATTATATTTATATACATATACATATATACACGAGGGAGAACACAAAATGATTTATTTATTATCATACTCATTTCTTCATTTATAAATTTTTCTAAATCTTGTCTTTGCTGTTGTGTTATGTCTTGTAGTCCTATTTGATTTGTTTGAAACAATTGAATTGTACTTTTGTCACTGCCCATATACAAATTAATAAATATTTTTTTATTGGTCTTACAGTCCAATCAATTCAATCTAAAAATAAAATAAAAATAAAAATAAAAAATAAAAATAAATAAAAAATAAAATAAAAATTAAAAATAAAAATTAAATTAAAAATTAAATTAAAATTATAATGACAGTCAGACTGTCCTTGTTTACATTCACCCCCGTAGACTAATCTGAAAATAAAATATTAGCTGAAAAAATTCTTTGTTAGTAAAGTGCAGTTTGACTGTCCCCAACACCCTGACCTAATTGAAGATTTGTCCAACGTTTCGAGCTCGCTACGGCTCCTCATCAGGGACTAAACTAAACCTTATATTCTAATCTATATATACCCATCCCCACCACCAAATTTAGTAAATTAAATATAAATTCCCCCTCTACACAAATTGTCCAAAACCAATCAATTTAATAAGGAATGATAAACACTGTCCAATCTACCAGACTCTAACATTAAATTCACATTATTTCGATTCCTGGAAATGTGAATTCTTTCAAGACTCTCCCGTTTATACTTATTATTAATACCATGTTCCAAAATATCCACATTCACAAAATCAAAAGAATGAGAGAATTATAAAGAATCAGAGCAATCAAATTGTCACATAAAGATTTTAGACAAAATAATTTACAGATAGTAAGAGAAACTTTTATTAATAATGGTTATCCAATTCAATTTATTAATAGATTAATTGCTGAGAGATTGTTTGACATTTATAATACCGAAAATAGGCATAGTCCTGGAATTGATGTTAACGGAGGCAAAATTATTGTCTTGCCATATGTTAGAGGATTGTCTGAAAGAATAAAAAGAAATTTTCGGAAATATAACATTCAAATTTTCTTTAAAAATAGCAATAATTTGAGTAGATTGTTTAATAATTGCAAAGATAAGGATGATTTATGCTTAAAATCAGGAATTGTTTACAAGATTAATTGCATGGATTGTGATAAATACTATATTTGACAAACAGGTAGATATTTAAAAAAGAGAATTTATGAGCATAAATATAGTTTACGTAGCTCACATATTACTTCCGGTTTAAAAGAGCATTGTTTAAAGTTTTTACATTCTTTTGATTTTGTGAATGTGGATATTTTGGAACATGGTATTAATAATAAGTATAAACGGGAGAGTCTTAAAAGTATTCACATTTCCAGGAATCGAAATAATGTGAATTTAATGTTAGATTTTGGTAGATTGGACAGTGTTTATCATTCCTTATTAAATTGATTGATTTTGGACAATTTGTGTAGAGGGGGAATTTATATTTAATTTACTAAATTTGGTGGTGGGGATGGGTATATATAGATTAGAATATAAGGTTTAGTTTAGTTCCTGATGAGGAGCCGTAGCGAGCTCGAAACGTTGGACAAGTCTTCAATTAGGCAAGGGTGTTGGGGACAGTCAGACTGCACTTTACTAACAAAGAATTTTTTCAGCTAATATTTTATTTTCAGATTAGTCTACGGGGGTGAATGTAAACAAGGACAGTCTGACTGTCATTATAATTTTAATTTAATTTTTAATTTAATTTTTATTTTTAATTTTTATTTTATTTTTTTATTTATTTTTATTTTTTATTTTTATTTTATTTTTAGATTGAATTGATTGGACTGTAAGACCAATAAAAAATATTTATTGAGTTGTTTGAATACTGGAAATATTATAGAAGCGTATTAGTAGGTATGAATATTTTAGCCTTTTGCCTTTTAAGAAAATTTCTATTCCTAACTTCGTCAAAAAATTCATTCGTAATAGTATTTTGTGTCTATGGTTTTCCATCACAGAAAATTCGTAATTCATGTAGCAATTTTTTATTTTAGCTACACCACCCAAACCTTTCATTTATGTAACCAGAGTTCCATTTGCTAGGACGGCTATTTTTTTTCTGTACTTTTTCTCCAATTGTCTTTATTTATGTAATATTTGGCTGTTTCTCGTCGCATAAAGGAGATATCTATTCCAGGATCACCGAGTCCTTTAAAATTATACCGACCAATCTTTACGTTGATAAAATATCGTGAGTTTATTCTGTGCTCGGCCGAGCCTTTACCGGTCCGAGAAAACATACCATCTTTGTCACAGGGCGTACAAAATTGTCGCTAACGATAAAACCGATTGTTATCTTGAGTCGCTTTATTTCGGTCGTCCTCCACTTTATTTAATTTCTCGCGAACGACTTCTGCTCTAAGAACTAGATCGTTCACCGAATGTATATCTTTCCTAGCGACATGCAGTTGTAAGTCGGGTAGCGTGTTCTCATATAAATTTTCAAGATGTGTGCTAGAATCTATGTCTCTGCGATATTTGCCCATGTGCGTCATCATTTTGTATATAGATCCCCCCGGCCATGGGAGACGAAGTGTATTGTATATTTTCTTCCCTAAACTTTTCCTCGTCTGCCGTAATATCAACTCGCTCGTCGTGTCTCTCGGGCTGATCAGATTCATTCGGGAAACGAGCTCGATTTACCTTAGGAAATGCTACTAAACGTTGTCGTAGCTCACGAACATTCCCATCAATACTTAATTTTAGTATTAATAACTTCGCAACAAGCTCCTCTCGTCGAAGCTTATAAACCCACGAAACTACCATAGCTAAACTATTCTACCGCTTATTAGTTGACAAATTTCAGCGGTGACCTATTCACTATACTATGTACGCACACGTAAAAATTTACCGAGTCCAAGCTCCGAAAAAATCATAAACTGCTTAAAATTAATTGCCCATTGTAGCAAATGAAAATAGCAAAATATCGCCTGTTCGGGAGTCATGTAACATTGGCGTGTCTCAGTGAAAGCTACTTCGTGGCTCCGGGTCAGTATGTCTAGGCCTCTGGTCGCTCAGTACGCCAGCAGGTTCTGTTGGTCAACACCAGAACACGTTTGTTTTATATTAATAATCGTTGCATAATCGTAACTCTGGCTCAACACGCGTCGGTTCCTGGTCGCTCAACACGCCACCAGGTTCGCATGCGAGACGTCAAACTTTTCCCTTAATGTTCAATTTTTGTTTCTTTTATTTTGTTTCGCGTTGCTAGTTGCATCTATGCACTGTACATTAACTTCGGCTCAACACGCCTACGCTCTTGATCGCTCAGCGCGGCACCAAGTTTGTTTCAGTGTACTTTTTTCAGCATTAAATCTATTTGTCGTTCTCTCGCTCAGCACGCCAGAGAGTTGAAATAGATATATCCCCCTTTTTAGTTGCCTATACATGCTTGGACAGGGTTGTGTTTTTTATTTCAATAAATACTTTTGATTTAATTAGAAAAATAACAATATAATTTATTTAATAAAAATATAACAAAGAGCATAATATAATAATAGTCTAATTTAAATATAATTAATTTTCTACTCTGCCGCCTTATATTTTTCGTCGAAATGTCGATATTGCCCATTTCTGTGGAGAAAAGAAAAGTAAAATACAAATGTGACTTATTTTACTTTTTACTTTTGATTTATCATTTTTTTATTTATTAATGGCAGACTAAGTTTTATTTAAAATTGCGCCGAAATTTTACACGCAAGCCAAGTGTTTCTGAGGCTTGTCGCCCGCTGTCGCGCCGACGACAGGTCCCGCTTGTGAAGCCACTTTCAACGCTGGCGGCACACTGAGATTATGTAATCCCAGCGGGTCTATTTGCAATCGCGAGAGTTTCGGGTCCCCTCTCTCGCGCGTACGACCCCCATTGCCGCACCGCGCTTCACCGTGTCGCGCAGCGCCTTCACCGCTTTGCGCGACTTCACGAATTGATTCGCAAATTTCGGCCAGCGCTCGCTCTCTCCGCAACGCTTATTTTTGCATGGCTACGTAATTATTATATGTTTCTGAAATAATCACACATATAATGCACGTATTGTAAAACACATTGTATTATATTCTGTTTCTTCGATTCTGTTTCTTTTCTATTATAAATATATATTTTCGTAATGCGCTCGTCGTATGTTAGTAATAATTTAATTTTTATTAAAATTTATTTTGTGAAATTGAAATGGTGAGCAATCATAAAGACTGAACCAAAATAATGAAAATTCAATGCGATAAGGAAACACTCATTCACATTGGTAATGATAATTACGTTTCTAAACAAAATACATTTATAATAATTACTCAGAGAAAGAAATCTATATAAAAAAATTTTATTATTTAATTTTTTATTGCATTCTGTATTTCATTAAAATGTAAAAAAAATAGTTATATGACATGTATTTTGTTTTTTACGATGCTATAGAATTATAAAATTGAGTGCAAAGTTTAAATAAATATTGTAAATATAAGCAACTATTTTTTAATTATAAAAAAAGAACCAATTTACTCAATACACATTCTGTAGTATATTCACGCCCAATGCTGTTGTTTTTGCTTTGATGCAGTGACATACTCGTAGATGCGATGAACGTTTTTTTTTGTTGCTAATAGTAGAGTCATTGTTGTTTGCAGAATATAAAAATAATGTGGAAGGTATAATGAAAGCAATTCTAAAGAGTTATAATTTCGTACTGTCTCTATATACAATTTTCTTAAAATGTTGAATCCGCTGCATGACGTCCACCTCGGTGCGGCCTGCGGCTATGAATAGATATACGAGCATAAAAAATTTCTCGGTCGACATTAATTTAATCGCTTCTATTGCATCCCGCCTGTAGCTTATTATCTCGTCCCCGCCCTGTTTGCTCCTCGGATAGTCCCCCCCCCCTTCCGACCTCATAAACTCGAAGAAAAACATCTGGAAAATCGCACATGGTTAAGTATCGATGTTTGCCATCGCAGCGTTTTTTTCACTCTAGCATCAACATCATCGATCTCTCCCTATTATCTTTGCTAGTAGCATGCTCATATTTAAACCTGCGACAAAAGAATTCCTTTAAGTTCCTGCCAATAAATCGATCTCCTTTTATTGCACCCGTGTGCTGTTTGATGCTTTTCCACAGCCTCTCCTTCTTGGGATCGCTCCCTTCAATCACACGAAGTCGAAAAGCAGCATCTAGAAAATCACACGACACGATCATTACTTGGCTTTAGCCACTATAGGTCCTTGTTTTCAGTTGAAAAAGTTAGCTGTAGGCTAGCTCATAAACGTTGACAATCTCTACCATCTATTATCTTTGCTATACATGTTAAAAGCTTGAAACAAATATAAAAAATTCTATAATTTATCTGTAAATAATTAATTAGGCATTAATTACTGTAATAAATAATATACAATTTTATAAGTAAAATACTTTTTTTATTTTTTGCTGCAAGAGTAAAGCTTCCTCGAAATTAAGAAATTAGTTTTTCTTATTTCCTAAATACGAGAAAAATAAAAATTAAATACTAAAATCAATTTAGACAAACTAGTTGATTGAAGGAAATATGGAAAAAATATTAATACGTAAGACACTAATAGTTGTATATTTACATGTTTATTTCGTTTTTAAACAAGATTATATTCCCAGGGCACTAAATAAATCATGATTTATTTATAACTTGCTATTCCTAATATAAATTATGTATAATTTGCTTATAATTTCTAAATTATTAACTTTATTTTTCTATTTATGATTCTACTAATAAAAAATCTTCAAATCATCAAAAGAAAATACATTATCAAATCTGGCATATAAATATTTTTGAAACTCAATAATTTACCCACTGTCTCATAATTCATTTAATTTCATAAGGACTATTCTTTAAATATAATATTTGTAGACAAACATTACATATTTGTGTGTTAAATTTCAGGAAAAAATATTTTTGTATAATCTAATATATATATATATATAGAATCCAACCATAAAATGTTTCAAGTTACTACTTAGTATTTCAAATAAATTTATAAAATAACCTTTATTTTTCAGTGCAAGTGGGAAGTCTATTTTCACAGTATGTACATAGTATAAAGATAATAGTGTGAAAGATTTATTTGTATATAGATTTTGCTATCCTTATAGGTTCATTCTAGCTAATAGATAAATAATATTAAGAATCATTCTTACCAGTTTTTTGAATATGTAAAAATACCATCACATCATGTGCATTTATATCGAACTGAAAAGTATCATTTAAAAAAAGATCATCATATCCTAAACTTCCTTGGACACTCTGTAATTTGAAGGCAGGATGCACTCTCAAAAAATTGTCCAGCTCAGGTGAATTAGATTTTAGGCCTAAAGTATTAGCTAAGACAAACAAACAAATCCTATTTGTTATTCTTATACATTTTTGTTATTATATATCTTTATAATACATTGAAACTAAAAAAAATAATATATTTATTAATAACGTTTTTTGTAACAGGATTAAAATAATTTAAAAGTATTTTTATATTGTTTTAGTTTCTTTAGCTAAATTATTAATTTCTTAAATTGTTATAATCATAATGCGTGAGATGAAAAAGTAAATAACAAATGAATCTTATAAATTATTTACAATAGATATAATTTTTAATTTTAATTTTAAATTTAATACTATTTAGGTATGATTATTTAAACATAATTAGTATTGCTACAGGCCTACGATAGCTTGATCACTAGAGCAAAGGACTATTAACTTCGTTATCCGAGTTGACACAAAATTGTTGTAATAAATTACATGTGTGTTTACAAATATCGTAAACCTCCATAGCTGATCAGTACCGGTATTTGAAAGCATAAATAGAGCAATATTAACAAACAGAAAAAAAAGACAATTAATATAGCTATTAATATCTAAGTACTTCTCAAAAGAAAAATATTTTAAAAAATGTAATTAATTGTATGGTTCATAATTTTAAACGTTTAGTTATTATATATATATATATATATATATATATATATATATATATATATATAAATTTTCAAGTTATTTTAAAAATACTTACTTGTCAAAAGATGTTCCGAGATCTTTGAAGATTCCTTAAGATCTCGATTACTCAAAGCACATATGTGGTCAGGGCAGAAGTATCCTAGGTAGAACATACCAGCTAATGTGAGCAAAAGACAAATACCAACAATACCACGGAGTTTAGATCTTCTTGGTGTTCTTGACTCTGTCATTGTGTTCGTTAACAAAGTTGTTTCGTTGTTGAACTGATTTAAAAACAAATCATTGAGGATCACCACTGCAGCTAACACCGTTCTGTCTTTCTCCAGTATCTGATTGTTCATCTTTTTCCATGTTTGCCCTATCTCAGCCTAACACACAATTCTTTTTGACAAGTTTCACTACACTTTCATTAAAGTAATTTTCTATAAAAGACAAGAGACACAGATAAAAATTGATATTAAACTCAAATGTTTTTATAGAATTGCTCATGAGTGATACTGTTTCCTCTGTCAGAAGATTAGCTATAATAATACTATTTGAACAACGTATATGAAATTAGAAAACGCTGCCATTGATTCTGCTACTTACATTAGTAAATGTAAACGAAACATTATCATAAAATTCAGAAAATTCAAAATTGATTATTTCAAACGTAAAATTTAATCTATGAACCACGATCTTAAAATACAAATGAAGACTGAAAACTTTTTATAAATTTTGCTCTAAAACAGTGTCTGCAAGTGTCACCGAATATTATGCCTGATTATGTCGTTAATAGAACTATTGTTCACAGAAATCCAGGACTTCCGATATTATTCTCCAAATATTCCCGATCGCAGTCGTTATACCAAAGAAGCTAGACGCTTATAGAAGAACACAAATAATAGGGCAATGATACCAAAAATTTTTAGCTGTTAGATGGCGTTACTATGACAGTCGGCCGCGGCAGGCGACCGGGGGTCTGTTTCGAAGGGCCTCAAGTAAGTTGCCGAGAAGTAGATATGGCAATGCTGGAATACATTTTCCTATACTCCCTATATAAATGTCATGAATGCTTATGAAACTGCAAGTTTTCCGCTGTTGACGTAATCAGAGGAAATAAACGGTCAGGTATGGTGTTTTGACTAACTGGTGACTTACTGGGATATCGTTTCATTGAGTTTGCTTCAGTAAGCAGCTGATCGCGTCCATTTTCATAAAACCCCGTCGAACCAGTTATCTATAAAAGATATGTTGATGATATCTTTACAATTGTACCAGAAAGGTGTGTAGACGAAATGGTGGATGTTTTTTATTCCGTCCCTGATAGAATTAAATATACAAAAGAAATAGAATTAGACAATAAATTAAGTTTTTTGAACGTTAATATTATTAGAATTAGTAATAACAAAGTAAAAATGAATTGGTACAAAAAAACTACATTTGAATGAAAATGTACAGTGAAATGAAAATCCTGAGGATGAACAGTAACGGTTCAAAACGTCGGACACCAAAGGTGAATCTAAATTTAAGGTGGTGGGGGCTTGATTGTCTTTTACTAACATAGAATATTGTTTTTATTATTTTTATTTTATTATTATTTTATTATTATTTTTATTTTTAATTTTTAATATAATTTATTGTAGTAATAAGTTTTATTTCAGATTCTTCGGGGTGAATATAAACAAGAACATTCTGACTGTCATTATTTTAGCTAATATATTATATTATAAAGATTGTAAGACCGATAAAAATATTTATTAATTTAATTGAGAACAGTCGACATAAGTACAATTTTTAATTCTAAAAATTTAGTAAAATTACATAACTATTGCATAAGTACAAAAACTGTTTTTTAAGCAAATAAGGAATTTATAGAAGAGAATTTATATTTATGGAAAGAATTATTTATAAATAGAATTTATATTAATATATTTATAGAAATATACTAAATATTTACTTGATCAAAGAATTATTAGCAGACGATTTCTATTACTTTTTCCCATCTTTCTGGCAATACGGCTATACAATGGTGAAAGAACGATGGCGGTTTCGAGGCGATCCAATCATCCACAATATTTTGAACATGTCGGAAGTGCGTACCAACGAGATCGTGTTGTATCGATTTGAATAGGTGTTAACTAGAAGGCGCTATGTCTGGCGAGTACGTTGGGTGCAGAAACACTTCTCATTCGAGCTCCAACAGAGTGTTTTTGACGGCTTTCGCAACATGTGGCCGAGCATTGTCATGTAAGAGAATGACTTTGCGCCTATTGCTCGCGATTGCTGATCTATGTTCGATCAATTTTTGTTGCAAATTATTCAGTTGGCGTTTGTATACGAAGGTGGATTGATAAGTTTCCGGTCTGACCAAGAGATGGCGCCACTAGGCCTGCCTTGAGGTGGTGTTCTATAGTACCATCCTTAGATAGCTTATATTTTTCGTAAAAATGGTAAAGCTGAAAAATCGTGCTGTCATCAAATACTTTTATTTGAAGGGGTTACATTAAACGACCTTATCTGGAGAAGAAAATAATCTTGTTTCATCACGATAACGCACCAGCACACACGTCAATCGTTGCGATGGCTGAAATAAACGATCTGAAGTTTGAATTGCTACTGCACCCTCCCTACTCTATAGACCTAGCCCCAAGTGACTATTATCTGTTTCCTAACCTCAAAAAATGGCTTGGCGGTAAGAGATTTGCGGACAATGAAGAAGTAATGGAAGCTGTAAATGGGTATTTTGAGGAGCTTGACGAATCAGTCTATAGAGATGACATTACTAGACTAGAACACCGCTATGAGGAGGCCGGAAACTTATCAATCCACCCTCGTACCTCGGCAGTGACGGTTTCATTCGGTTTTAGCAACTCGTAGTACAGCACTTTCTTTTCGTCCCACCAAATGCCCAGCAATAACTTTTGGTCGTGCATGTTCCGTTTTGGTGACGATTTGGACGGTTCGCCTAAGTCCAACCATGACTTCTTATATTTAGAATTGTCAGAGTGGATCCACTTTTCATCGCAAGTCATAATATACCACAGAAAACTCTTCCTTTTTTCCTGGTAAGCAAATACAGTGCGATATTCTATCGATTCATAATGGCATTCTTGGTCAAATCGTGTGGCATCCATTTTTCTTTACGACTCTTTTCTAGCTCGTAAACGTTTGTCAAATGCTCTATTATTAACTCCTAACTTATTAGCGAGCTCGTTTTTGCGTTAGAGCTGAGTTTTCATCCAATAATGCTTACAATTCACTATCTTTAAACTTTTTCGATTGCCCAGAAAGTTCTCTGTCATTAACATCAATATCTCCACTTTAAACCGCTGAAACTACTCATTACATATTTTAAGCGGTGGAGCATGTTCGCCATAACATTCTTGAAGCAATCGATAAGTTTCTGCTACACTTTTTTTCAAATCAAAATAGTGCAAAAGGTCATGTAAAAAAACGATTTATCACGATTCATTTTTTACTGATCAAAAAATGATAATGTTTACACAAATGATCGCGTCTGTTAACTGAATTTTATTGGTAAGTTGCAAAACTAAAAAATAAGTACTAGATCCGACACATCTGACTTTTCGAACTACTTATATCGCCAGCTAAACGTGAAAGTCGTAAATAAAGTTCGCCTCCTCCTATATTTTGAATTTTCTTTGTCGTCTAATATCTTATTAAAAATAATACAATGTTTCATCTATTATATTTTATTTTTTATTTCATTGAACTAAGCAATTAAATAAATTCAATTGTAACAAAATCAAGTTTTGAGTTAAAAAAATTTAGCATTGAAATCATCATAATGTTCATTGTCAATATCCCATTCCGTCCCGAATCTTACCTCTTTTTTAATTTCTCTTACATGGATTTTAACAATCTCAATTCATCTCAACATTCATCGAAGTCGCCATCTCTTCCTCTCTCGCTTCGTCGTGTCGTTTCACAGGATATTAAAAGAACGGAAGAACTTATTTACGTTTGATCTTTAGCCAATCGTGAATCGTAATCTGTGATCTGCCTTGGTAGATTTACTTGAATTGTGTACTGTTACTTTTACTTATACTTTGGTAGATTTACTTGAATTGCGAACTGTTACTTTTACTTATACTTTGCTAGATTTACGTTAGCTATTATTCATTCTCGTCTTTTTGTTTTATTCCAACCGAGCATATATTACCGTGAACTAAGTTAGAACTTCATCTTTTTTATAACCGTTACATGCACCACTGTTTCACAATCTTTTATGAGTTCAGACGAATTAAGATTTTGAATCAACACTTTTTCCAATAGAAATTTTTGTGTACAAAATAGCAGTTGAGTATGTATAGAATAAGACACTCAACTCTCAGAATTATAGCAAGTTAGTTTTTTTATTGAGAAGCATTAAAAAAACTATTCTTTTCTTATTTTTTCAGCAATAGTTGAAAAACTATTACTTGGAAATAATTCTCCGAGATAAAAGTTTTAAAAGGGATTCAGTAGGGAAGGGGGAGGAGGTTCAGCGAAGAAGCTGAGTATAGGTACGTTTTAAGTTCTTTGAGGGTTCTCAAAAGGACCCTTGGTATACGTTGTCTATCAGGAATGATAGCAGAGAGGGGTGCTATACGGAGCGACCGATGACAGTGTCCGGAGCGTCTATGCAGCCCGTCACCGGCTGGTCTGCAACTCCAATGGGGAGCGACCACCTTCAGTAGACCGATGCGATGCGCAACAGCTGAATCCTTGATCTTTAATTGTCGCTGGACGAATGATACATCCCGACCGGAGAGCTCGGCCAAAGGTGGCCGAGGAGAGGGGATGATGAGCGTGGGTCGTGTGGATCGACGCATGCCGATCTTCGCCTTGAAAGTTTCCTCACTGCTCGGACTTGGTTCTACCACCACACTCCTTACTGCATTAAGCGCTCCTTCGTCCTCCGGTCTAGCTTCGGCGAGTTGTAGATCTAGTATTTGGCATCCGAGAAACGCAGGGCTTCTCGTCTGAGCGGAGACCACTGCTGTTCGAGGTACGGTAGAAACTTTTCTCTAGGAGCTTTTTAGAGCTTAGATCAAGATTTTTACTAAAAGCCCAATTATAAACTACATAGATATGTTATTTATAATAAAGAAATGTGCTGCTTAACCTTCTTACTTTCGCTTTACTAAATTTGGAGTTAAAATATAAATTAGATTGTCAGTAATAAATAAAAGTTGAAATAAATATGTTATCAACTTTTATTGGTTATATTAAAATATTGAAGGGTTCTAAAACTTTCATCTTTTAAACTTAATATAATGTATTTATTTCAATATCATATAGTTAAAAACTTCCGAAACATTTTTCCGAGTAACGCGTTTTTTCACCTTAAACAATATAAAAACTTAGTTTAAAAATATTTTTTTATGTTATTTATCGTCGCTGTATTTATGCTTCTGTATTTATACCGGTGCTAATTAGCGACGTAGGTCTACGATGTGTTTGCAAACAAAGCACATGTAAATTATTATAGCGGTGCATGTGTCAATCGGCCGAGACCGGGATTTGAACTCGGATTACCAAGAGTTTCAGAATATGCTCTTTTGAGCTTTGATTTATATTTTCATTTTCATTGATTGGATATTTCTGCATTTAAAAATTTCTAGCCGTTAACGAACATCGCGATAGTCCATTATCAATATCAACAAGTTTGTAAAACGTCGCCATATTGAAATTACATTTTGTAATTTTTTCATAAATTTTTGTTAGATTATTTTAGCCTTCTATAAATAATAAAGCAAAAAATACTTGAAACTAAATATTGGACGGTATCATAAAAGGATGTAAACATATGTGTCCGCTGGGTCTTATTACGATCTGCGTCTTTGCTACCCTGCGTGGCAAATGATTTATGAGTTTATTGTTTAGATGTCTGATAATTTTATATAGGTTTTAAGCTTCTCACAAGGGCTTGCAGAGTTTTCTTTATCAAGTACTGTAGTGAGTCTTGCGTTGTCCTTTCGTTTGAACAGACGTTTATTCTTTCCTTGTTTGAAATAAAGTTCATGTTAAAAGATTATTTTGTGTATCTTTATTTTAACATTCCACCTACTACATTTAATAAAAATTCAATATTTTTAATATATAAAAAAGCATAGATTACACCAATGTTCTATTTTCTTTGTTTATGTAGGAATAGAAATTTGATTTGTTATTAGATTTAATTTTTAATCTTCGTTTAGTCATGTAGCAGAAACAATAGTTTCGATTTTGTATTATAACTGTTTTGTTTGGAAAAACAACGACGCCGTTCGGCAACAAGAAAAACGTTCAAGTAAGAAAGCATACCGCGACGTGGATTAAATCTTCATTAACCTTGTTAAAAGGGCGGGTCTCGGTTAAGAGGGAAGGATATTCAAAAGAAGTTTATATTATGTGGAATTCTTTTTGTGTCCCTGAAAAGAGCCGTTTTGTTTTTCCCACCCGGTGACTACCGAGAGTGATACCGGGGAGGGGTTCGGTATGGAGAGACGAACGGGGGTGGACGGAGTGTATGCACCGCTCGTCTCCGACTTGCGCTCCGACTTCGGTGTGGGACAGCCTGTCCCACTAAACCAATGCGCGAGATCGCCGCGTGCTCCTTCTCCTTCAAACGCCGCCGGATCGAAGAAAGGTTCCGGTCGGGGAGTTTGAATCGCCCCGTCCCGACACGCCGGTAGGTCCCCGGAGGCCTTGGGCACAATTCCTAATAGCAGCTACTAGGTGCCATGCCCGTAACTCCTTTCGGAAGAGTGCCCTACCTGGAGTCCACACCGCGGACACCGTCTGTCTGACCCGGTTTTCCGGTTCGGACCTAGATACTACCCGTGGACAAGTGGTCGAGGGGGGAGTGGGTAGCTCTCCCTGTCTTCTACGAATGGGACGGCCCTGAGAAGGGCCTACGAGGCGAAATACTACCGGGAGGTGGGGGGAGAGGGAGGAGTGGGTGACTTACCTCGTCCCTTACGTATGAGACGGCCCTAAGAAGGACCGATGAGGTAGAGGCCACCGGGGAAGGAGGAGGAGGGAAGGAGTAAGGTCAGCTTGGGCTGACGGCCCAATCTGTAGTGACCTCCGCCGGCCTTGCAGTCGATCAGCTGCGGCGGCGCTCGCTGCAACGGTGGCGGCGGCTCGGTCAACGCTCTCTTGAGCCGCCGCTGGCGGTGCGTGCGGGGGTGCGGGGCGCTGGCTCTCTCTCTCGGTCGGTCTGCGGTGCAGAGGTGCGCTGCTCTCGCTTTGGCGTGAAGCCTTAGGAGGTTTGGTGGGTAAATAAGAAGACGCTGGATGTTTGGTGTTAAGACAAGTGTTTATTTCTTCTGGGTGAGCCGTCTGAGATCCCGGGAGGTCCGAATCTCTCTCTCCCGCTCCCTTCTGACTCGTTCTTTCCGAAAGACCTTTCTTTTATTTCTTTTGCGCTTGCGACTCCTGTGGCGCCGTGAGGCTCTGTTGGTGATCGCAAGCGCTGTTTGGCCTGCAATGGCCACGGCGAAGAAAGGGGGTTTCGGAGACTTTACGCATTCAGCGTAAACGTGCGCAAGACTCTGGGGGGGGGGGCTATGCGTCGGCATATAACAACCTTTGTAAGCGATTGACTTCGTCTCATCAACGTAGCCCTTTTATTATTATTTTTAATGTTAGTAGTTTGATAATTGTCTATTTTATTATATAATATTGTCTTTATGTATTTTGCGTGGTGCATGGTGTAATCAATTTGCAAAGTATTAATTGGCCATTGCGTCAGATGTGCGTAACATCTCACCATCCATGCAGGGTTTTGTAGTCCAGAGCTCGAATAATCCTATCATCGGCAGTACGGTTTTCCTTACACCCGCCAACGAAATGTACTGTCAGGTAGTACCATAATACAACAGTAAAGGTGGTGCTTGTTAATGGGAACTTCACCACTGCACTGAGGACGTCGGTAGTAAGTATTAAAGCTGATTTTTTTAGTAGAATTCTCAACGTGCAGTTTTGTAATACTAGTTTTAAGTTATTTCTATAAGTATAAATTACTACATTATTTTATTTAGGGTTAACTTACTATAATCAAATATATTATTAGTTACGGTGATAGGATTTTTCTTCGCTTGCAACTAAAGTTTTTTTACCACCGTTTACCTTAAATTCGTAATAAAATTATCTGTATTTTTTTGTAATATTATTGGAAATTATTTCAACTTGGCACGATTCCTCGTCTAAATCCTTAACAGGATATAGATATATTAGGTTCTCAAGTATCTCCCTTCCGCCTTTTTGTCTTATGAATTTCGTGGCTATCTACCAAGCGCTACAGAGCTCGTATCTGGCAATACTATACATCATTTAAGAGGTCTTGACATAACGTACAAGACGACTCTATGTATGATTAGTTTGAATATGGCGTTCTAAAGTTATAGACGTGTAAATATGGAGTTCATTAACGCCGAAATTCGCGCTATTTTACAGTTTTCCTTCGTCAAAGGCAAATCCGCTAGAGAAACGTTCCGTGAGATTAATGCTGAAAACAACACCATGGATCAGCCAGCCGGCAGAAGACCTGTGACGACGAATACCGATCAAATCATGGAATTTATCGAGTTAGACCGGCATGTGGCATCTCATGACATTACTCAGAAGATGAGAGTTAATCACCAAACGATTTTAAACCATCTGCAGAAGGCTGGATACAAAAAAAGTTTGATGTTTGGGAACCGGACGATTTGACGCAAAAAAACCTTCTGAACCGAATCAAAGCCTGCGATGTGCTGCTGAAACGGAACGAACTAGGCCCATTTTTGAAGCGGATGATGACTGGTGACAAAAAATGGATACGACAATATCAAGCAAAAAGGGTCGTGGTCCAACGTTGGTGGACAGTGGTGGACAGTCGGTGGATCGTCCCAAACAGTGGCCAAACCAGAATTGACGGCCAAGAAGGTTTTGCTGTGTGCTTGGTGGGATTGGAAGGGAATCATCCACTATGAGCTGGTCCCATATGGCCATACCCTTAATTCTACCATCTACTATACACAACTGGACCCCTTGAAGCAAGCTATCGACCAGAAGCGTCCACAATTGGCCAACAGGAAGAGTGTAGTGTTCCACCAGTACAACGCCAGACCACAGACTTCGTTGATGACTCGTCAGAAGCTATGGGAGTTCAGATGGGAGCTTTTATCGCATCCACCATATAGCCCGGATATAGCGCCAAGTGATTACCACCTGTTCCTGTCTATGTCGGACGGCCTTGGTGGTGTAAAGTTGGACTTAAAAGAGGCTTGTGAAATGTGGCTGTCCAAGTTCTTCGCAAATAAGAAAAGGGGTTTCTACGAGAGGGGTATTATGAAGTTGCCGTCTAGATGGAAACAGATTATCGAACAAAAGGGCGCATATTTGAAGTAAATCCGACCTCTGTAACACTTTTTATAAAGCATTGAATAAAGAGCAAAAAAGCGAAAGGGAGATATTTGACAACCTAATATATATATATATATATATATATATATAATTTTATTTTACGCTAAGTTATACATTAACCATCTTCTTGTCCATTCTTCATGCTTGCATATCATTTCTATGTTTTTAAATAAATTTAACCTTTTCACTTTAGCAGCATCAGGTTCAGGGAATCGATGAAAGCTTAAATTAGAATTCATAGTTCTTGTAGAAGTGCAATTGTATACACAACTCGCTACCTTAGCAATACCCTTGTGGAGAGAAGTCTATTATATTAATTTTGTAGCCTTCATTCTACTAGACTATTTTTATACATTACGTTTGATTATTTTGGTCATTTTTACTTTGTTTCAAACTAATTTTTGAAGAACTCAGAAATTTTACTAATGAAAGTAATACTAACTCCTACTTATTGCACACTTATATCGGCCATATTTGTTAGTTCTATTACTTCGGCGCTGGTAGTGCATATTAGATTTCTGTTACCAATTATGAAGGATAGAGAGAATGAAGATAAACTCCGCTAAAATCGTATTAAATTATATCGCAGAAAGTTACGTTTGAATTAGCTGCAAGCTGGAGACACTCTAAAAAGTACTAGTTAATATTAGAAAGTGTACTTATGTCGATTGTTTTGAGTTAAATTAATAAATATTTTTATCGGTCTTACAGTCTTTATAATATAATATATTATAATAAAGTAATGACGGCTAGACTATCCTTGTTTATTATCACCCCCGAAGAATCTGAAATAAAACTTATTACTTATGTACTATTTGAATACGGAAACGGCTATGGAGGATAGCAAGAGCAGTGACTAGGGAAGATAGAGAAAGGGTAAAGTTAATTAAATAAGTGTGTGAGACAAGGCAGCGCATTTAATTTTAAGAGTGCTGCATACCCCGATCGAAGTGCCACGCTGAACTACCAGAACGGAAGTAAATTTACTTCGACGTCTCATTCCCTCAATTTGGATTGTAGAAAGTTAAAAAAGAATTTGTATAAATCTTTAGACGTGCCTAAAAATGGCGAAACTTTCTTAGAGTTAATAAAATTTCTCTAAGTAGGTTAAAAAAATAAAGAAATTTCGAACAAATTTGTCTTCTGCTCCACTCTTTAGCTCACTGTGTGGTGCTAGTGCTTTTAAAGAAAATAGTTATTATAAATTTTATATGTCATTAGATATAAATTCGCAGTTTTACGTACTGTATAAACAAAATGAGACGTCGAAGTCAATTTATAATGCACGAAATCCCCTGCAACTGATAATTACTATGTCTGTAGATAAAAAAGAGAGAAATTTAGTCTTGGCATATTCGAAGAGATGGCGTAACAAGCAGCAGTCAGTACCGTGCATATATTATCAAAATAAAAAGAACCCTAATGCTTATTATAATATTTTAAATTCATATTTTAGTAAGTAATTATAAAAAAAATTAGGCGATACAACTAAATATGTGTACATAATATTTTACATTATGCATTTTAGTGCAGTTTTTACATATAAAAAAGATTATATTTTTCAAAAGAACATCAAGCGTAGAAGTTCGCAATCATGTATATATACGCGCATAATATACAGTGATCCATGAGTAAGTCGAGGGTCTCTGAGAAGCGTTCTTAGCGTAAAACTTATCTATTTTACCGTAAAAATTGTCTATTTTAATGAGATTTACAACTTTTATTTGGAATATGTTTTTTCATTTTTCGTACATTCTCTGATCCATTTGTTTAACTTTCATTATTGTGTTTATTTTCTGGAATTTGCGATTTAAATTCTATTTTCACCAAAAACAACTATAATATATATGTATTTGTAAATGACTTTAATTCTCCCGAGCAACTAAGTGAGATTTTTGCACATGTTCCTGTATGCGGCTCGTTCCGTGCAAGACATGTCAGAGCTGCGTGGACGCGTTTTAGGGAGCCGTGAATTAATTTTTCCCTCGAGCAGATCGATTATTTTTTATTAAAACTCTGTATTTTTCATACCTTGTCGATACACACAAACACTCTTTGCTATATTTGTAGAGAAATGGATTTGATAGTATACAATTTGAATATACTTCCAATTAGGCAATACCAAATTCGGATGTTACGTTTTATTTAGTTTTTATCGAGATATGCTGCCTGTACAAAAAATATATAGAAAAAATATATATATTTTTATGAAATGTACAAATTTTATTAAAAATATTTTTTGATATGTATAGTAGTTTCCAAAACCAATTTGTAAAACCAGCATTTTTAAGGATTTTTCTGATTCTATAAAAATTCAAAATATGCACAAAGCTACTATGATATTCGCAATCAGCAACCCATAATACATAAATACAGAAATTTTGAACAAAAGCAAGTGAGGAATAATTACAAGTACAGCGATGCGCTTTGCGATAGGTGAAACCTATAAGTTACTCAGCAGAAACGTTCAGAGATTCGGACTCCTCGTCGTTTTGAAAATATCGTTTTGAAAATAGTATCATTCAAATCTCAGCAGAGCTATAATATATACTAAGCTTCTATACAAGGGTGACAAACGATACCGTAAACATCTTGTTGCTTGTCTCATTATGTCCATGCGTATATATATAACTCATTGCCGCTTGGAAACCCAAACCTGTGCAACCTCGATCGCAACGACTACTACACACGCAGATATATATATATATATATATATATATATATATATATATATATATATTGTGATGCGACGATCCGCTCCCCGAAAGTTTGAATTTTATTTCAATTCCGGTGATGTCGCGCACACACAAAAAAAAATAATTTAAAATTTTTATACTCCACACTCTTACCTTAATCCTCGGAGGGGGTTCCGCTGGTCTAAAATAATGAAACAGGAGATTTCGGGAAGGAACTACACACGGATCAATTATAAGCCTCCGTACAAAATTCTTTATTCACTCAACCTTAATTACTCGATTTACAACAAGAAATAAAGAAAGGAAAAAAAACGCTCGGCCCATCCCGACCGCGACCCGCGTCCCGACGCACTCGCCGAATTTGGAGAGGATGACGGGGAAGGGACAAGGATAATGGGCAAGAGGAAAGGGAGAAGAAAAACGCGCGGCACCCCGCTGACGGTCGGCTCGCTGTTGCCGCGGGGAGTACTCATGTGCGAAGACCTTCGGCAGTCACGTGGCCCCTTCTACGTCTCCTCGTCGTCTCCTTCGCTCCTCGCAACTCTGCTCTGCTCTCGATTCCGCTCCTCACTCTGCTGTCTTCTTGGGCCCTCCTGCTGTCGTCCTCTCTCTCTCTCTCTCTCTCTCTCTCTCTCTTTCTCTTTCTCTCCCCAGCTCACTCCACCGCACTCTCGATGTCCGCACTGCCTTCGACCTCCCAAATCTGTCTCCTTGCCTCTCCTTAATTTCGATAACACTCCCACACTCACTTCTCCACTCCCTTTTCCAATCTCCTCCGCTGCGCTTCTCTTGTAATATTTCTCTCTCTGGCCTCTACAACTATTACCACCTCTCGTCCTCTCTCTATCTCTCTCTTCGACGACCGACTCGTTCCCTGGCCGACAGCGGAGTCCCGCTCGTCTCACTGCTCACAGGGAAGAAGGATGGGATAAAGGGGGGGGGGGAATTCGGCGGCGGCCGACGACGGCCGATCGCGGTCGTGATGCGCCGAACACGGCCCTCGTGCGTACAATACTAATAAGCGTTCGGCCTAATATTAACAATAATTTCTGCCAACAATGACTGTTAATTATAATGTTGACTTATGATAAAATAAAGTAATTCGACTGATGGACTAACTTCGGTATGATTGTGACAAAGAAAATTTATTTATTGAGTTTGATTGGTTTGTATGCTAATTTAGGATAACTAAACACTTTGATTTGTTAATCCATCAAAGAATTATAAGAACTGGGCTTGTAGTCAAGCACTCGATAATCATTAGTTTAATATGCATAACAAAGTAGATCATAGCCATAATAACAACTTAATTTTATTTAAATGCTTCATACTAACCTACGAGGATCTGATTAGCTCTGCTAGCCTAGTAGCCGCACTCACATCCATTCTCATTCGCATCACTACATTTACATAAATCTCACTCGCATTACTCCACTTAACTTACTCTATTAATCTATGCATATCATTATGACTTATTATCTATATTATCTCTATTGTCCTTAATTATCTTCGGTTATTTATCCTTATTAGCTATTTTATTTCTATTATTGTTAATCGTATATTAGTTCTTATTATCTATGTAATTGTATGTACTACCATCTGTATCTATAATCTATCATTAACTATCTTATTATTTTCTCTATAGTAGCCGTATATTTATTATCATAATTTATTTCTGTTAACTCTTATTATCTATATCATTCTATATACTATTATCCTCCATATTCTTATTCTTAAATTTATTCTTATTATTTATAATCATCTTCTATCATTTATTCTCATTATCTCTTTATGTCGATTATTTCTAACTAATTTCTTATTCTTATTACCTTTAATCATTCTCATTATTTATTCTCATTATATATTTTATGTCTACTATTAACTTCTTCTTTATTCTTATTATCTGTAATTAGTCTTACTATCTATTCTTATTAAATCTTATGTCTATTATTAACTTCTTCTTTATTCTTATTATTTATCTTATGTCTATTATTTTCTAACTACCTTCATTCTTCTTGTTAATCTGTAATTATTCTCATTATTTATTCTCATTATATGTTTATGTCTATTATTTCTAACTTCTTCTTTATTCTTATTATCTCACTTTGTCCCTTTTATTTATTATCTCTTACTTCTTTTGTGAGTACATCTCACTCTTTGGGTCGTGCTGTAGGTTATGGCTACTCGCCGTTCCACTAGCCGACGGTTATGCGCGGCTCGCGGCATGGGGAGGTAAGGGGAAGGGAGAATGCCGAGCACAAGGCGCGACGGCGCGCGAGAGCGCCTTAAGGTTTTCTTGTCCACGGGATGGCGCGCACGTCGTCTTTTTCCTGGACAAGTCGGCGCGGGCGCCTTGTGACGCTCGTTACAAATATATACTAAGCTTCTATACAAGAGTGACAAACGATACAGTAAACATCTTGTAGCTTGTCTCATTATGTCCATGCGTATATGTATAACTCAATGTCGCTTGGAAACCCAAACCTGTGCAACCTCGATCGCAACGATTACTACACACGCAGATATATATATAATACAGACTCCACTGATCAAAAATTATAATAAAGCTACATCCCTGAAAAGTCGGTAGTGCAGAACATTCTGTTTAGTTCTACAAACCACCGCAATTAATTCGTCTAGTAGTCGCTGCGATTGATTCGAACTTCCGTCAGAGGTATTCAGCACTCTTAAAGTATCGTTATGTACGCTCTCTCTCTCTCTCTCTCTCTCTCTCTCTCTCTTACTCACTCTTTTGATCACTCGTTCTCCGTTTCTCACTTCTTATTCTCTAGCTTCATCATTCTTTCTTTGCTTCTTCTCTCTCTCTCTCTCTCTCTCTCTCTGTTTCTCTCTGGCGCTTGCCTTCACTTTCTGTTGCACGCAGAATTATCTTGAGACTAGAAAGCTGGTGACATCTGCTGGTCAGAAATGGACTTTGTAACTCCGGCAAATTTTCGGAAAGCCTTTCCTATGTAAAGCGAACGGAGATTATACACCTCTCTACCCACCATATTTTCTATCTTTATGTTTTTACTTTATCGTTGAAACTCCCTATTTCTTTCATTCGTGTTATAGGGCTCTATCTTCGTGATAATTGTTGGGTAATATACAATTATTCAATAAAAGTTAATGATAATGAGTACAAAACGAAAAAATATAATTTTGAATTAAAAAAATAATATATTCTTCAAAATCATTTTATCTTTGAACTTGTTATTTTAAATTTTTAAATAACGATTCTGATGGATTGCAAAAGGATTACTGATTATAGACTATAACTCACAAGAAATTAAAAACATTATAGACTATACTTTTTAATTTTAACTAATTATTCTATATTATTATATGTATTAAATTATTTTAGTTAATTTATAGTGATGTATGTATAAAAAAATGTATAGAAAACACGTTTTCGAATTGTAGCACCTAATCTGTAGAAACTTTTAAAATAATAAAGTTACAATTTTAAATCAAGCTAAAATCAGGAATAGTATTAAAAATAGAATTTACATATATTACAGTAATCGAAATGGCTGAAAAAAATGAAGTTAAGGAAAAAAAGCCAAAAGGTGCAAAAAAACCCACAGAAAAATCATCGGATCCTATTCCTTTAAAGAAAAGACCTTTTAAAAGACATGGGCGACTTTATGCTAAAGCTATATTTACTGGTTACAAGAGAGGTTTACGCAATCAACATGAACATACTGCTCTGTTAAAAGTTGATGGTGCCAGAACAAAAGTGGATTCCGATTTTTATATTGGAAAGCGTTGTGTTTATGTATACAAGGTATGAATATCAAATTAATTTAATACATATATGTATATAAATATAATTATTTCGATCAGGTTCTGGCTAATAAGAAACTCAAAGTGTTTTTATTTCACAACATTTCGTCGACAGGTATTGTCAACCTCTTCAGGTGCTTTAATAAAAATTATATTCAAGTAATTACATATCAAAATTATATAACAGTGAGAAATACCATACAATAAATAAATCAACACTTACAATTGAATTTACAAGCAAACGCTAAGCCATTCTAAGTCAAACTTATGAAGTTGATAAGTCAATAATGATCACATAAACAACAAATCAAGAACTAATTATAAAATTTAAGCCAAATTATATTCTAAATAACGTGTCTTCTTCTTTATTAACAGTCTGTTTGATATTACGTTGTGTAAAAAGCATTTCAGGCAAAGTGTATTTTTTAAAATTATTATCAATATAAAAAAGCACTTTGTCTGAAATGCTTGTAATATCAAACACACTGTTAATAAAGAAGAAGACACGTTATTTCTTAGCAAAATATACTCAGACATAATATCATTTTTATAATTTTAGAATATAATTTGGCTTAAATTTTATAATTAGTTCTTGATTTGTTATGTTTATGTGATCATTATTGACTTATCAACTTCATCAGTTTGATTTAGAA
Source organism: Sycobia sp. Sy_11 (assembly GCA_018907035.1). Taxonomy (NCBI): domain Eukaryota; kingdom Metazoa; phylum Arthropoda; class Insecta; order Hymenoptera; family Epichrysomallidae; genus Sycobia; species Sycobia sp. Sy_11. Next base: position 7,784,268 of record JACCIC010000005.1, read on the forward strand.
CGGCTTAGCGTTTGCTTGTAAATTTAATTGTAAATGTTGATTTATTTATTGTATGGTATTTCTCACCGTTATATAATTTTGATATGTAATTATTTGAATATTATTTTTATTAAAGCACCTGAAGAGGTTGACAATACCTGTCGATGAAATGTTGTGAAATAAAAACACTTTGAGTTTTTGATTAGCCCGAACTTGATCGAAATAATTATATTTATATACATATACATATATACACGAGGGCAAAAACAAAATTATCTATTTATTATCAATAATTTAATACATTTATATTACAGATTTTTTGTAATAAGGAATAACATTCGTTTCCAGATTGTTTTTTAGAAGTATTTTGAAAATAGTATCTTTAATGTAACGATAGAATAATACATAAAAAATTTTATTGAATAATTTTATACATAATATTCTACTTATCGCAAAAGATATTTATCTCTGAAAAGACAGATATTTATTTCTAAATGAAAAATTCTCAACTTTTCAATATTTGAAACATTATACATATTCTCATTTTAGAAAAATATTTATTTGTTTTGATTAGAAATTTAGAATAAAAATCTGATTCTATATATTATTCTTTTGAAATACAATTTTGTTGTTGGTGAACATATTTTAATAAAGAATTAACAAATTTACAAAATAAAATGCAAGTTTAAAAAGGTTTATGTATTACTATAATATTTATATATTTTTGTATATTATTTATTTGTATTTCTAAAAAACACGAAAATTTGTTATTGAAAATATCTCCCTCTCTCTCTCTCTCTCTCTCTCTCTCTGTGTGTGTGTGTGTGTGTGTAAATATATATAACTTAATACCCCAAGATACTTTTAGAAATATAATAATTTTAAGAATGTATTGTCATTATGTGTATACATATACATAGTCTAATTGACATGCACAGAAAAGACCTTTGGTAATCATCATTATTATCTTATATTCTAAAAGTATATATAATCTTAGATATTAGGCAGCCTCTAAACATGTCTATATATGAACTATTCAACCAAGAAGAGATTGCAACTTGAGTACAGATAACCAACTTATGTGACTATAAAAACAAAAATAAAGAAATTAATATTTGAATATCTAATTTTTAAGTAATTAAAGATTATAATGAATTAAAAAAGGGAATCCGTTTTATTCCATAATTTAGTTAAGAATTAGTGAGTGAGTGAGTGAGTGAGTGAGTGAGTGAGTGAGTGAGTGAGAGAGAGAGAGAGAGAGAGAGAGAGAGAGAGAGAGAGAGTGTGTGCGCGCGCGCGCGCGTGTGTGTGTGTGTGTGTGTGTGCGTGCGTGCGCGCGCGCGCGCGCGTATATATATATAAAATGAGAAGTCTGATAGAAAGACCCTAATCTCCCTAAACACAGGGTCCTTTTTTTTTTAAACCTCGTTTGAATGTTCCCTCCATGAATATACTCTAAGGATTTATGTTTTACCTTTTCCTTTGTCTCTAATGAATGCCTAACCTCTACTTCTTTTTTTGTCGATTTCTGTTATCTGTTCTTATTAATTATTTAAATAAAACCTTATTTTAAGCAGATATACTGAATTAAATATGGCATAACTTGCAGGCTAAAAATAAGACTCCAGTCCCTGGGAAAACATCAAAAAAAACCAAAGTTAGAGCGATTTGGGGTAAAGTGACCCGACCTCATGGTACAAGTGGATCAGTACGAGCCAAATTCAAAAGAAACCTACCTGCTAAAGCAATGGGTCATCGAATCAGGATAGTAAGTTTTGAATACAATATAAATAAAATGTTATAGGCATCATGCAAAGTGACAAAGCCCTGCAGGTGGTAACAACACATTGGGATCACAATCATACTATTCTTTAATATCGCTGTGATCTTATAATTTTGTATGAACACCATTCCAAATTATTAAATAGTGGGAGGATATGTTTCAATAGGATTCTGTAAGTTTTACCAGTAAGTAATTTTACGTTGTGGTATGGTCAGAAATGTTCATAACTACTTCAAGTGTGTTTCATAATTACCAATAAATAACACAATATCAGATCTTTTTCTTTATATATGCATTATGGCTTCTTTTTTATATATATTATTCTCAATCACTGCAGTTCAAAATACGAAGAAGAAACTAAATACAATAACTCTACATTTAAGAACTCATTGTTGCTAATGTTAATATCATATTATATTGGATCTGCATGTGATGACTACTGATGTAGAATATGTAATTTTTAAAAATAAATTATCTAATTTTATTATTTAAATTTTTTGATTCTTATACTGGATAACTTTATACTGGACTGGCCCCGTTCCTATGCTAAGTCAATAGAATTGTAGAAAACATAATTAAAAGAATTATGTCCAATAGTATCGAAAACAAGTGATTAATAATAAATAAATCATTTTATTTTCAATTAAAATAAGTTATTTCTGAAAATTATATATTTAACATCAATATCGATCACGTGTAAATGAAATGTTATACAATATTCACATAAGCAATAATAGTTTTTATGTATATGGTTATTGTATTGAGGAAGCTCAATCAGGTTTTTTATTAATGATAAACAAATTTATCAAACTTGGTACATTGTAAGATATAAGTTAAAAATCATTCAGTTAAAATTACAGAGTTTATCGATTATTAAGTAAAATATTAGTTGTTTTAAAATCAATCACGTCAATCAATTAACTGTATTGGGGTGCCAAAAAGTGATTGATGGTAGAAACAGGGTGAAAATTGTTTATTAAGAAGATAATTTTCCACAATTATTTTTAGATTTTTTTAGAATTATTCATTAAATTCAGTATATGAAAAATAATAAGAATAAGATAACAACAGTGTTGATAACATTTGGCAAGTTATTTATCAATGATGACAGTGGACTATCAAATATGAATAAGTGTCACATTAGATGTTCTAAAGAAGTCGTACAATGTTGTCAGATCAGCTAATATAAAATGCAGAGTGGGTTACGACTGGTTACGATTGTGTATTGATTTATGTGGTAACGATAGAATCTTATTAGGCTTCTTCATATTTTTAATTTGGGCACCTCAAAAGAGTAAATAAAAAGAGAAGTAGTAATGTTGATTAGAGAAAAAGATTATAAGATTTGATTTGTTGTTTGTTTTCTTTACTGGTGATTGTTTCAGTTAGTAGTAATAGATAGTTCTTGACCAATCTACAACATAAAATCAATCATCAGAGATTTCCACTGTAAAATTTACTGAATCGTATTAAAATATATCAAATATCTCAAGCATATGGGATCATTGCAATACTAAACCTCATTGTTTATTCATATAATGTCTATAAGAATAGATCATAAAATGTCTAGAAGAAGACGCAATATTTGAATACAATAAAAGTAAGTGAATTTAAATTTAGATACTTTAATTGTGTTTATGTCCACTTTATTTAGATAAATTAATAAATATTCCTATTGGTCTTACAATCCAACTAAATAAATTAGAATTAATACATAATAATATCATTAATACATATAATAATACATAATAATATTGATATAAATATATATTGATATTATTATGTATTAATTTAAATTTAATTAATTTGACTGTAAAACCAGTAGAAATAATTATTAATTTAAATATAGATATTTCATTAACTGCTTGTTATAAATCATACAATAATATTTTTATTCTATTTTCATTCCTCCCTCTTCCTATGTAACTTTTGATAACTTTTTCATCAAACCACTCCTATTGCTATATATATTTTGTCATATGTTTGTGTACATGCATGAGTGTTTATTATTATGTTAATTTAATTTTTTAATTCATTTAGATATTGAATTTAGTGATTGATGATTAGTATACTTCTGAAATAATGAAAATTGACACAGAATAATAAAGTTCGACTGGAGGTGGTCAAATCGTCTGTAATTTTGCATAGTATTATGGCAATCAGATTTTACTTCGATACCTCTTTAATAGTCTAAGCGAATTAGGGTTTTGATTCAACATTTTTTCCAACGCCTATTTTTTTGCACTAAATGATAGCTGAGGATGTATAGAATAAGACCTTATTCTTTGTCGGAATCGTAACCCATCGGCGACGTGTTTATTTCTTGCGAAATAGCTCGAAAAATGCTCTTTTTTTACTTTTTCTACAATGGTTTAAAAACTATTGCTGTAATCGAAAAATGTTTTGTATAAAAATTGTGCAAGGCATAATTCTGAACAAAAGTACGTATATTAAAAAATCAATCTTTCTATTGTTAAATAAACAATGAAAATGGAAAAATTTTCGATATTCAAAGAGCTATAAAATTTGTTTAAACAATTGAAATTCAATAATAATGGCGCAAATAGATGTTTTTTTATCTACTCATAATGTGTTTCAAATTACAAATAGTGATTTCAATATTACATTATCAATATACAATATTTCATCGTAACACGTCGCCGATGGGTTACGACCCCGATAATTTAAGGTCTTATTCTACGCATTCTCAGCTATCATTTAGTGCAAAAAAATAAGCGTTGGAAAAGATGTTGGTAAGTCAACCATTTTTGACCTAATTCGCCTGGACTATAATATAAGGAGATATATTAGAAACGAAAATGTACAAATTTACCCATATAGGCAATACATCAAGTTCGACAATATTGCTTGAGTTTTCATTCTAATTAGGAGTTCCTGTCTGGTCAACCTGTATTGTTAGAACAGTTATAGATCCATGTACATACATAAATTTAAAAGCAACATTTCTTTTATATAGTATAAAAAATGTTTCGTAAATTGGCAAAAGCGTTGGCATAGTTGCATTGCATCCGGCGGGGGGGGGGGGGTATTTTGAGGGCGATGAATTAGATTTCGAAGAATAAATACAGATTTCAAAAGTTATACATAAAGTTTTACTCATATTCGTACACGGTAGTAAAATAAAAAAAAATTGAAGATCGAACGTACGCAGTCCACCAAATTTTTAAAATTCGCCTTACTTTTTAATCACACCTTGTATATTTAAAAACATATCTTTCCCGCACTCGGGGCGCAAAATACGATTTTCTGCAGCTGTCTAGAGGGAGCAAAATACTACTTTTCCGCCCTAGAGAGGAAAAGCGTTTATGGCTGCTTCCCGACCAATCAGAAAGCAAAGAGAGGAAAAGTGAATGAACGAGACCGTGTATTCCGGTAGGTTTCTCAGTTTTCCATGCTTGCGTAACATCTTGGATTTTTGATGTTTCAACTTATAAGCGCAACTCGACCGCGGGCTCGACCTTTTTTTTGCACTTTGAGTTAGATATTCGAGATTTTAAAATAAAATAAGATTTATATTCTATGTGAAATTTATTATGAAAATTTTTATAATGTTATTGAAGTATTAAAAATTATCTTTTTTTAATTAGTTTTAATTTAAAATTCTATTTATTATGCTATTAAATTTTTTAAAATTTTATTTAGGATTAGATTATTAACAAACTTATAATCTTCGATTGATTATTCTTATTTTTTTTTAGAAAAGGGGGGCTCCGCTCCCCAAACCCCGGCGGGGGACTTCGCCTCCTGTATTTCAACCTCCCAATCCTACATCTCTTCTTAACATACTTTATCTATTTCCAAATAAGAGAAAATCATTTAATTTAATGTTATGAAATTCAAAGAAATTGCAGAAATAACCTTTAAAGAAAACCGGTAATATTTTTTTTTTCAAATTCAACGAATGACATTTTATGTTAGGGCAACTTATTTCAGAACAAGTATCATCTGGACCCTTAGATATAGAAAAAGCACCTTCGTATGGGAAAATAGTATGTGACACACGGGAGCAAAGGCAATGTACTATTTTAAATCAGTAAATTTTGTTATTTCAAGTTAATTTTTTTCAAAAATATCAGTACTTGCATTTTAAAAAAATTGAGAGATTTACTCTGAAACCTTCATGCTTGAAATTGATTGTTTTGATGTAAACTGTCAAAACAAATCTAATAAATGTTAATTATTAAAAACATTCGAGTATAAACATTTGAATTTTTTAAATAATTGTAACACACCCGCCTCAAACTGAACATGATTGAGAGGTATACTATTTTGTTTTATATTCTTTTATCTACAAACTCCATTTTCAAAAAAGATGGCTTCTCTATTAGATCTGAGGGGCTACTCACTTCTAAAGAGAACAAGATAATCAGTTTGAAAACCAAAGAGAACCGATGAGAGCTTGGTGAGAGCCAAAGAGCAAATATTAACTTTTTGGTTTTGGAAATACTAATCTCACGAAAAATTTCGTTATAAATCGAAAGTTTTTTTCATCTGATACATAATTTCCAAGATAATATCTATTTAATAAAAAAACAAACTGAAATTTTTATCAAGAAGTCAATTTTAATAAAAATCCCCGCGGCCCTCACCTGTACGCAATCAAATTTATTAAAAAATATTTATTTCAAGAAAGCACAATTAGATATTATATAGCGGAAACCTAAAAATTACCTAAAAATATATGAGATTGGGCATTTTCTGGTTTTCTTTAGCTCTTTCCAGTTCTTTTTGACTCTCGCTTTTATCGCTTGTACAATCTTAAAGATGTAATTCGATCTATTGTTTACTTTTAAGGCGTAGGTTTGCATAACAGAACCAGGAGAGCTAAAGAGAGTTCGGTGAGACCTGAAAGAGAACTTTTTGAGAACTTGGCTCTCAATCGGAGTGAGTAGCCCCTCGATTAGATCAAAAGTTATTAAATATTTCCGAGTTCAAATTATAGAGTCTGCCGGCGTGGGGGGGCACGACCCATTCTATATATATTTCCGCATTCCGTAGTAATAGAAAAATCAATTTTGAAAGTGATTCACTCGACCAATTTTGAAAATTCAAGGTCTTTTAAACATCCTTCTTATAAACCTAATCAATAAACATATTCAAGCCTTAATATAACATAAAGAATACTAAAATTGGAAAATATATACGAACATCTGGGAATTTTGACGCAAGCTTAGCATGCTATAGTTCTCAGATATTCAATAACTGATCTTAATATTAATCTTGTATAAAAGTAGATTTTGTAGATGAAAATGTCAAATTAAGCTAGTATTATTGAAAATCGATCTCAATTCAGGAACAGGTATGCTATAATTATTTGAACATTTAAATTATGAATGTTTTAACTTTTCAGCATTGAATATTTTTTCTGACATTCACTTTTAAATTAGTTTACAAAACAATGTTTAAACTAAACAAGTTCAACATATATCATAAATGTAATCAATATAGATAAGATGATCTATTTGAAACTTGAAGGTTTTAGAATAAATCTACCAAGTTTTTAAAAATTCATGTTATGTTTTCAAGAGAAAAAAAATTCAAGCAAAATCCCGAAAGAAGCTGCAAAAAATTTAAGATAATTAATTAAATTCTAAAAAATTGAAGTTCTGATTGGCTCTGATTATATATATATATATATATATATATATATATATATATATATATATATATATATATATGCATGTATGTATGTATATACACATATACACATAGTTTTGGAACTATTGGTAAAATAAATTTTGATTTTACCATTTTTTTTTTGTTGAATGTGAAAAAAATATAGCCTATATCCTTCCAAAGATGATTAAGAATGTATATTTCAAATATCAGAGCAATTGGTTCAATAGTTTTTTTCTTTAACATGTACAAATAAAAATCTGCTTTGGCTTTATAGATTAATATAATATAATATGATATGGCATATGTTATGATATGATATGATATGATGATATATATGTATTTCTAGTTCAATTCTTTAATACAGTCTCTATGCTTTATGATTTTCAGATGAAAGTTCTTGCAAACTATTTTTATGAATGTAAAGAAATTTTATTCCACTTGTGCTCGAGATTCAGATATCCGGTCACATTTTAATTATTCTTTTCGAGATTTTTTTTAAACATTCTTAAAATTGTATAATTATAATTTTAAAAAATTTGTAATCAATGAAAACATTTATATTTGTGAAGCTTCGTATATATGTTACCTGTTCAGAAATTTGGTACTGCTCAGATGATCATACTCTAAATATTCACAAATACAAAAAAAATATCAAAGTTTCTACGTTTAATGAAAATTTTTTTAAACTTATATTTAGACTTTCTTAAAATTTGTTCAATTACTATATGTATTTGCTTTGTTATATATTTTAATAAACATATTTTAAGTACAGTGATTATTTTTTTAAAACGTTATAATTTATTTTGCGTTATTTTTAATTAGAAAATTTAAAACGTTTAATTTTATTAATTTTGTATTTATCAGTTTCATCAGAAATAATTAAAATTTAAATAAAACCTGAGTATTTTCTACAATTAAAATAAATGATTAAATTTGTCAAGCCATTCACAGTACAAATTAGTCATGCCATTAAATGCATTCTTTTACAAGGAAAACTTATTCTCGCTCTCGCTCATTTATTCTCACTCTCATTATACCAATAAATAGCAACACCTGGCATGTGTCTGTTGGTTGGCAAAACTTAATTACAGATGATATTTATCTATCACATTTAAATGGTAAAACCATTCTACGGTTCAAGATAAATATTTTCTTTGATAATATAATAATTTTAAACACAAAAATAAAATTTTTGTCTTGCAATGCTTCAGGTCCTTTTGTATGGTGCCTATATTTTGGATTTAATTGATTTCATATGTTTAACAATATGTTTTGATTTTGAATTTTAATATGAATTTTTTTTTAATAATTCAATTATTTGTATTACAGATGCTGTATCCAAGCAGAATTTAAAATTATTATGTAATATATCTAATAAAAGATCATTTGATATCATTTATGTAATTTATTTATTCTAAACTAATTTTGGAGTAAATGTGCATTATGAACCTTACAAAAAACACAATAAACTAAACATATTTATTTTCAAATAAAAATACAAATAAAATTTTAAAATATGTTAGACGAGATATATAGACAATGCTATTGAGAGCATTTAAAATGTTTCAGTTTCAGTTTAAGTATATTTAATCTTTTTTCCTCCAGAAAAGAAACCTTTTACAAGGGTATCAGTTAGAAGATTGAATTTCCTTTTCCTTGAGAATTACTAAATTTTAATATAAATATGTACTTTTTAATCTCTGTTAAATTATTTGTTATGATTCAATCTTTAATTTATAGAAGAAATCGAAAATGTATTTATTTAAAATAAATTATATTATTTAGAAGTAACTGTACTGTATATATTCTCATACTAAGAGAATGTATATTATACGATATTATGTATTAATGCAAAAATACTATTCAATGCTAGAATGCAGCGAACATGATATATCAAATAATTTAAAATTAAGCAAACAGAGCTCTACTTAAATAGGGAGGAAGGTTGATCACAAAGATTTTGTAAATAAAGAATTGTAGGTTGTATTTGTTTTACAAGCCATATTAATCATATGTAAGTATTTTCAATATTTTAATCTGTTGCGCCAATATATTGCATCAGTGGGGCATGATGCATGATCTTATGGTGATTCAAAGATATATATATATATATATATATATATATATATATATATATATATATATATATATATAAATGACCCTTATTGATCGATTAATTTCATTGTTTTGTAATAAATCGAATATTGTGAGCATTTTCTTGTATTTTTTTAATATGTAGAACTTCAATTTTATTCATCGCGTTTTTCGGCAACTCAAACCAGGAGGCTACTCACATCTAAAGAAAATAAGAGAACCGGTTTGAAAACCAAAGAGAACTAGTAAGAATTTGGTGAGAGCCAAAGAACAAATATCAAGTTTTTGATTTTGAAAATACTTAATTCTTATGATACATTAAATTATAAATCGAAAGTTATTGAATTTTTTGGGAAATAAATAAATGGAAAGGAGAATAAAACACAATTAATTATATATGCTTTAAATAAGTGCTCTCTCCTCTTCAAGCAGGCAGCAACTGACTTATGAACGCTTATGAAAAATTTTATTGTTCTAATGAGGTTGTACTCTCCAAAGTCCTTATTTTTGTTTATGCTTTAAATAGCAGTTCCGAACAACAGACCATAAAAAGAAAGATTGTTTGATATTAATTTTTGTACATATCAATAAAAGTTACTCTTCTTATTTTTATATCCGATGCTTAATTTCCAAGATAAATATAGATTTTATTTAAAAAAAAAACGGACATTTTTATCCAAATTCTAAATTTTTTCAGTATTTAAAGCAAGCAGAATCAGATGTTCTATAGCAAATACCTAAAAATTAGCTTAATTGATTGGATGTTTTCTGGAGTTTTTTTTAAGTCTCCAGTTCTCTTTGACTCTCACTCTTATCACTCATACAATCGTAAAGATAAAAATTGATCAATTGTTTACTTTTAAGGTGTCGAGTGGCAGAAGGGAACCAAGAGATCTTGGTGTTTTTCACAGTTCTCTTCGACTCTCGCTCTTATCGCTCATACAAAGATGAAAATTGATCTATTGTTTACTTTTAAGGTGTCGGATTGCAGAAGAGAATCAAGAGAGCTTGGTGAGAGTCGAAAGAGAACTTTTTGAGAATTTGGCTCTCAATTGGAGTGAGTAGCCCCTCGGCTGAAACCGATGCAAATTGTTTGCTTCAAAGAAATTATTACATTTTCCGACACTTTCAATGGGGAGAATAAGGGTAAATCTGCGTTATATCCTTAATACGAATATCCTTCAATCATGACTACGATATGTTATCATGGAAATATGGCCGGAAGCACAATACTTTAAAATTATTGCGTATAATAGTTATGTAGTAGACGATGTATTTACGAGCTTGCAAGCCATATTAGAAGATGCACTTCATTATCTGTTGGCTCACTCTGGCAGCTAAGTTTGTTTCTCAGCGATACGTGGATGAGGTAGCCCGTAGTCCGATATCACGTCTGGATAAACTTCTCAAATCTGATCCTCCATATTTACGGGCAACTATGAAAATTGTTTATGCATAAAGTACCAGGTCAATTCTATTATCAATTTAATCATGGACGTAGCGATAACTAGCTCGAAATCTACTTCAACCTTACAAGCATTAAAGAGTTGGTTCTATAAATACCGACTGACCTTTCATGACCCATTTAAATGTTTTATCAAGCTTGACTTAATAAAAAAAGTGAATCAATTTCAGATATTCGAATCCTTGCTGTATAGAGCCAGCGAATCTTGTTTGCGTTTTGACCATTCAAACTGCCTCTAGACTTTTGGAATGTGTAGCTTATACATATCCTTAGTACGTGATTGGATCTGGAGTCTATAGAAAGTCTTGGGTATTAGTTCCAAATGTACATTATATACATGTCGATTTCTGAGATTTATAGAACTTGTGAGTCTTATAAAAGCTCAGTCACGTTCTCCGCACGATTGGCACAGAAAATAAGCCGGATAAAAGCACTAGTCCAAAAGAATTAGGTTCAAGGCATCCGAGTTACCAACATTTTTTCTAACGCCAATTTTTTTGCACTAAATGGTAGTTAAGATTACATAGAATGAGACCCTAAATTGCCGGGATTGTAGCAGATCGGTGACATGTTCATTTATTGCAATATCAAAAAATTGCTCTGTTTTTAATTTTTATTCAACAGTTTCAAAACTATTATGCTAATCGAAATATGTTCCGTATAAAAGTTGTGCAGAAGATAATTCTGAACAAAAGTAAGTGCATTAAAAATGAAAAAAATCAATTTTTCTATTATTAAATAAGCAATGAAAATAGAAAATTGTACAATCTTTTGACGCCTACTTTGTGAGCCGAGTTTAAATTCCGCTCTTAGCCGATTGACATAAGCACCGCTGTAATAATTTACACGTGCTTTGTTTACAAAAACCATCGTAGACTTTTGTCGCTATTTAGCACCTGCATTTAGAAGCATAAATAGAGCGACATTAAATAACTTTAAAAAATGTGGACAATATTAAAAAGCGATAAAATTTGCTTAAACAATTGAAATTCAACCGTAATGCTGTAAGAAATGTTTTTTATCTACTGATAATGTACAGTATATAAAATTATATAGTCCAATTTCAATATGGCGAACTGTTGTAAAATTAATTATATTGTACAAATCTCCGTACAATTATATTGTTTGTTATATTACGGTTCGTTTGAATTTATAAGAATATATTTATAAGTTTATTATTTAGAATACTAATGGTTATCGATGTCGTATATTATTTATTCGAAAATTAGTGTGAATGTTTGGGTAAGAGGATGTTAGTATATAAGAACGTGCATTCATGTAATTTAAGTATGTAGTTTTTCATGTGTATATATCGGAATGACCTTTTCTTTTTGTATGTACAAGCACAGCGTAATATGTCCAGAACAAAATTTATTACTGTGTTTCCCAGTAACATAAAATAAAACTGCGTGTTGATAACGAAGTATTGTAAAAAGACTCGAAAATTGGGAATGTCAATCCTATGTAAAGACACACATCTCTTGCGCAGATGAATCGACACTCGTGCCGATCCGTCCCCAAGTCGACGCCGTTTTTCCGCTGGTCGAACCCTTCAAAATAAACATTCTGAATCAAAAAAATATAAGAAAACGAGCGACCCGAACTGGACTCTGAGGTCGGCTCAACAGTATTTTGACTGTTCTCGTAGCATCCACTTCACTTTTTGAATTATTAATAAAGAGATTTCACAACACCGGACAATTTTGTATTTTAATTTACGAAACTTATTCGGAATAGCTTCCAAAAAATAAAACCCAGTTCAGTAAAATATTGAACATTCACCATTGCAAAGTTGGACAATTATTATTAGTGGCAATCTTACCAACATTTTAATTAACTACTAATTAACATTTTAACTTCAAATTTGGCGCGAGTAAAAAGGTTGATCTTTTTTTAAATTTTATGCTGCATTCTGAATAATTAGTAATTTAATTAAAATGAAAGATTAATAAAAAGTTTTTAAGCGTATCATCAGCGGTGGCTTATCAGTTCCAGCTATATCGTTTACGATCTTAGTTGTAAAATAGAATAACTAATAATAAAAACAACTATCACTTTTTAAAATTCAACTTACTGTAGAATTACGATTATTAAGAATATATCTTTATTACTTATATAAAAATTTTGATAAGTGTGGATGACAGTATGTCGTCTAGTGAAAATGCAGAATTTGATGAATCAAGAGATTTCGAAACAGAAGCAAACGACATTACAAATGATTTATTGCTAACAAAATAAAGTGAGATATCTGCAGTATTATAATAAGTTTGTTCCATAAGTCTAGAAGCCAGTGACATTTTAACTCCACACCTTTTTAGCACATGAATCCCAAAGTTGGATTATAACCGTTCAATTGAGCTGGCCTGGAATAAATAGTTTAAGCGGACCAAATTGATATTGGTGATTCACGACGCTACCTAGTAGCCGCTGGTGAAACTGATTGCTAAGACCGTTAACATAATTTATTGATGAAATTAAAATAATTTTCAATAACAAAACATAGCCTATCTCCTTCTCAAGATAATATGGAATCTATATGTCCAATTTCAGAGCAATCAGTTCAGTAGTTTTTTTGTTATCGTGTACAAACAAAAACACGCTTTGTCTTTATAAATTAGTATGAGTATGATACGATATGATATGATATGATTATAGTATTGTTATTTTTTCATGTTATTGAACGTCGCTCTATTTATGCTTCCAAATACCAGTGCTAATCAGCGATAGAGGTCTTCGATATGTTTGTAAACAAAGCACATGTAAATTATTACAGCGGTGCTTGTATAAATCGGCCGAAACCGGGATTTGAACTCAGATCACCAAGTTACTAGTCCTTCGCTCTGCCGATCAAGCCATCGTAGGACCTTTATTACAATTTATCTGTTGATTTTAAAATTGTTTTTATTAATTTTTAGTAAAAATGTAGAGTAAGTTTTTTTCCAATCCTGGAATCTCCCACTTACTCTGTCTTATTTTATAAGATGGTTGTATGCCAAATCATACTAAACTAATTTGTGAAGACAAATTATATTTTTGATTTGACACATTATTTTATTTTCGGAGTGACATTGACTATGATTTTTCAATTGTTCTGAAATTCAAAATATATAAATTCTATATTATCTTCGAAAGAACATAGGCTATGTTTTTTATTGAAAATCATTTTACTTTCATCAATAAATTAAGTCAACGATATTAATAGTCAGTTTCACCGGCGGTCAGTAGGTGGCGTGTTGAATCATGTCAAATATCAACTCAAAGTAGTCAGTTTAACGTATTATTACCAGGCCAACTCATTTGAAGGCACATGTCCAACTTTGTAGTCCAGGCCAATTAGGGTTTTGATTCAAAATTTTTTTCAACGCTTATTTTTATGCACTAAATGATAGCTGAGGATGTGTAGAATCAGACCTTATTCTTTGTCGGAGTCGTAACCCATCGGCGACGTGTTTATTTATTGCACAATAGCAAAAAAAGCTCTTTTTTGTTTTTCTTTAATATAGTTTAAAAACTATTGCTCTAGTCGAAAAAATTTTCATATAAAACAAATTTAGTTATTGTAAAAACTAATTGTAAATGCTAAGTGTAATACGGATAAAATAGCGGATATATGCATCAATATTCGAAATTGTTTATTACAAGAGAGCAGAACTAATATTGCATCACGTTAATATTATAATATAAAGACAGAAGATGAACCAAAAGTAAATTGAGATTATAAAATAAACCAATATAATGTTTAAATCTATTAATTTCTGTCATTATACATTAGATATAATAGAATTGTCGTCTTACAACCAAGAATACTATGAAGGTTAGAAAAAATAAAATAAAATTTAAAAAAATCATCGAAATAGTTGCTCTTATGGATAAGATATTCTATTTTACAATTAAGATCGACAGCTACGTAGCTGGAGCCGTCTGTGACGTGTGTGTGCTCTGCTCAGTAGGCGGCGCCGGCACCGCGATGTCGGAGCGCGCAGAGATAAGCTGCCACCGGCCGTCGCTGATCACACGCGTAAAAATTTTTATAAATGTTTCATTTTAACATAATTACGAATCACTTAAAATGCATTAATAAATGTAAAGATAGATGAATGTTTATACTTGCGCCTTGCCAAATTTGAAGTTAAAATGTTTATTTAATCGCAAGTAATAAACAAATGTTTACACAAAAATTTTCTCAACTTCTATTGGTCATATAAAAAAGGGCAATGGCTCAAAATTTTTTTTTTTAAATTAATAAAATACATTTTGTTTCAATATTTTAGCGCTAAAAACTTCCGAAATATCATCCGTAGCAACAGTGTCTTTCACTTTAAATAATATAAATATGTAGTTTAAAAATCTGGTCTTTTCAGCTTTGATTACTATTAATATTCCCTAATGAATGCATTTTACTGCATTCAAAAATTACAAACCGTTGGCGAACTTCGCAAAGTTTAATTTTCAATATAAATAATTTTGCAACTGATCGCCATGTTGATATTACACTTTGTAATTTGAAACACATTATGCGTAGATAAAAAAAACATCTATTTGCGTCATTATTATTGAATTTCATTTGTTTAAACAAATTTTATAGCTTTCTGAATATCGAAAATTTTTATATTTTCATTGTTTATTTAACAATAAAAAATTGATGTTTTAAGTTTTTAATATACGTACTTTTGTGCAGAAATATGTCTTGCACAATTTTTATACGAAATATTTTTCGATTACAGCAATAGTTTTTAAACTATCGAAGAAAAAGTAAAAAAAGAGCATTTTTCGCGCTATTTTGCAATAAATAAATACGTCGCCGATGGGTTACGACTCCGACAAAGAATAAGGTCTTATTCTATACATCCTCAGCTATCATTTAGTGCAAAAAATAGGCGTTGGAAAAAATATTGGTAAGTCAGCCATTTTATGGACCTAATTAGCGTGGACTATTTGGGATTACTATCCTAAAGAAGGTGTGATTTTAGTCGGTGTTATCCTTTTCGTTCTTCATGTTAATCTGACACTATTCACACCTTGTTTATAACTTGTGATTGGATAGGTGAGAGTGTGTGTATGTATTAAAAAATGTGCTATTTGCAGACCATTATTTCGCTTTTATTTCACCAATAACTAAAATATTCACGGTATTTAATTTAAAATTCGAAAATATTCGATATATATATATATATATATATATATATATATATATATATATATATATATTTAAATATTGCTTCTACGGGAAAATATTGTATTTTCTTTCGTGTACGGGCGCTTGAATACGATATATGATATCCCGGTGTCTCAGGACGATTTCTACCGGGAGTTTTGTGTTTGGATCGTAGAATGCGATGTCCAAAGGTTTCAAAACGACTTCTACGGGGAGTATTGTGTCGTCCTGTGACACCAGGACATCGTATTCTACCTCCCCAAAAAAACCTCTATAACTGTCGTCTCGAGACATATTCTATCATCCAAACATGATACTCTTCGTAGAAGTCGTCTCGAGACACTTGGAAATCTTTTTCTACCACC
The DNA here is from genome assembly GCA_018907035.1 of Sycobia sp. Sy_11. Taxonomy (NCBI): domain Eukaryota; kingdom Metazoa; phylum Arthropoda; class Insecta; order Hymenoptera; family Epichrysomallidae; genus Sycobia; species Sycobia sp. Sy_11. Next base: position 7,800,749 of record JACCIC010000005.1, read on the forward strand.
CGAACTCAAAAGTACAATTTCTCCGTAGAGACCGTATGTAATATGTATATCTATATGTATATATATACAATATATATATATATATTGTAGAAAATGGTCAGCGAAATATCAGGTTTTTGAAGTGGATGCTGCTTTGAAGCAACTAACTTTTTATACAAAAGCGATGATAGGTAAATTACGGTATTTTTCATAATAATATAGATTTTTATATACAGGGGATGCTAGTATATAAATATATATATACATACATATTTACTTACGTATAACGAGATTGATATTTTATTTGAGCAACTAAGAAACAAAGGAATTTTTTCTTATTAATATTATATTTTACAGAATAATCTATTAGATTATTATTTTAATTTTACGAACCTTTTTCATTTACGCTTTGCTTTCAGTCTAATATTGAACACCAAGAAATTTAAATATCCTTGTGTTGTTAATTTTGATGTTGAAGTTATTAATACACGATGCTTTTTAAAGTCTTAGAAAGATTCAAGATTTTTCTCAACATTTGGGTGTAAAATAGAAAAGAAAATAAAACTATATAATAATTATTGTATATTGTAATTCACAGATAACTTTAACTAAACTTCTTTTTATGAAGATAGATGTAGATATAGAAAAATGTACTGTGCACCCTTTGTGTTGGAAACTGTATTAGGGAACAAGGAAATAAATGTGTTTATCAGCTCAGACAAATAGACATCATCGCTATATTTGAACGATGAACTTGTCTTTTGTAAACATTTTTTTCAATAATATATTTTGAAAATATTAAGATAAATTCTTACTTATTATAGAGAAATCTTCAAACTTCAATATAAGATCTTTTACAAACTAACCATTCTAAATAGAGCGAAAGTTACAAAGCATCTGAGAAGTAAGTGTGGCATGTAATTTTGGAACTATGCTTATTTAATTTACAATATTATAATCAATTTTTTTTTTAATTATACAAAATCGTATAGTAAATGAAATAAATTTATTAAATATTGGCTGGGCCATATTCATATAATTTTAAAATATATTTTAAGACTTTCAAAGTTTTTAAAACTTAACCATTCTAAATAGAGCGAAAGTGACCAAGCATCTGAGAAGTAAGCGTGGGATGTAATTTTGGAACTATACTAATTTCATTTACAATATTATAATAAATTTTTTTTAATTGTACAAAATCAATAGTAAATGTAATAAATTTATAAAATATTTGCTCAGCCATATCCATACAATTTTATCGATATAGAAATTTGAACATCGATAATAAGACTTAACTTTATGTCATCATTATGATTGGTGCTGGTTGGTGGTAAGCATAGTGTCCTTTAAGAAGGAGGGTGTTTCTTCCATAAGTGATGATTACCAGCGTGGAGTCTTCAGTAAGACAGATATCATCAATGTAGATCTTCTAACATCGATAATAGTATTTGTAATAAATTTATGTTTTTTCATTTCTATTCTAATGCATGTGTGCGTTATGTTAGCAACCTTTTAAACAAACAAATTTGTAATAATAATTTATTTAATATCTTGTCAAGATTCAATTCTCAACAGACGTTTTTGTAGAAGAAATAATATATTTAAAAAACATTGGTCTAACCATAAGAATTTAAAAGGTCACATAAACTTCCTACGACCCAGCAATTTGTATAGAAAAAGTAATGCTGAGAGAAAAAATGAGAGAGAAAGGAAAAGGAAAGCTGGGAGGGAAATAGAGAGAGAGAGAGAGAGAGAGAGAGAGAGAGAGAGAGAGAGAGAGAGAGAACGGACATCCAATCGATCGGAGCATTTCACACGAGTCTCACTTGCACGGTGTTCAGTATGAAAAGTAGTAGAGGGCGCTAGTAGTAGTAGAATCGTCGATGGGATAGCTCAACACTTTTAATGACAGCAGTGCGAGTTCACGCATTTGGCTTTGCTAATATACGCGTGTTAATGGGACATCAAAAAGGGTTGAGCAAACGCCGTCACAGATTCTGAGATTGAAGACCCTTTTCTCTTGATTATTAAAGAAACTTCCTTGTTTCACAACAAGAACAAGATTAACTAGGTATTGTATATGTCATAAGAGTAAATTATATGAGAATAGTTTTTCTGTGATGTATGAAAATAAAGTTCTTCAGTGAAACTTATGCAAATGTCTTTGGCCAGTGTTCACTGTTCTATCAGACAAGGCATTATTTTATGCTATAAATATATGGATGTGTCAATAGTGCCTGTAGTGCTTTAAGTTCAAATCTTGAGTTACAAGTTTGATTATAACTAATAAATGAAATTACATAAGTTTTTATTCTCATTGCTAGCGTTTGTTTGTTAAAAATGCGCTATTTCATTTGTTTACTTGTGTAAATCTACGGTGTGAAACCCAACGCTAGACTGTCGTTTGTTCTTTCAGGTAGGTATTTAACTGCTTGCTATATTTTAGTTATACATGTTACTGAAAGCTTAAGGGTAAATATATCATTGTGCACCTGGACAGATGGGCGCGCCGATGAAAATGATTCTAACACCGGCTTGATCACCCTGTCCTTATAAAAGTCCTTATTAACATCAATTTACATATGCTGCACGTATAATTGATAATATACGATAAATTATTTATATGTCTTGTTTTCATGTTTAATCGTTTTGTTTCCTCCGATTCAATTTTCTTTCTTTTTTCTGTGTGCGAAATATGTACACACACACGCGCGCGCGCGCGCACACACACAAAATAGTAAGACAACTTTTAAAAATTCTCTTACGTTTCTCAAAGATGTGTTTATATTAGAAAAAGATAAAAGTCGAAGTATTCTATTTAATTTTCATCCATTACTTCCGAATTTTTAAAAATCTTGATAAAAGTCGCTAAAGCTGACAATAATATGGTATTGTACATGCAAACTTCACAATAGTGACTAATATATGATATTAAAAATTAAAATATACTTATAACACATTTTAATAAATATATCTTCTGTTAGAATTAATGAAAAATAAATTTTTACCTGATTAAATAATAGATACCTTTGCATTGAAACTTTTTCGTAGTAATCTTAAAATTAAACTAAAACCAATAACCTGGTTACTATACAAATTCTATACTCTATGTGGGTGGTCACAATAAATAGAATCAGTTTGACTATCATTAGATAGCGATGTTATATAAATTTATAAAGACCTTAAGACTGATAAAATTATTTGTTAAAAATATTGATATGAAAAAATATTTGTTAGCTTAGATGAAAACAATCAACATAAATTCAATTTTATTTTTTAAAAGAAGTATGTATCTAGATAAAATTTTCTTACAAATCTTTATAAAATAGGAAAGTATGCGATAAACTTATAACTTTTTACTATTATGTAGTGTTTTTACTTTGTTTATTATGTGTGCTGGATTTATATTATCATTTACAAGCAACGATTTTTCTTAAAACTCTTCACGTAAAGTTTCTAGCTTTAAAAATAAACACAAATATTTTATAGAACTTTTTATTTTGAAAATATTAACTGAATAAAAAATTGTTAGAACTCACCGTATAGATATCACGCAAGTGACAGGTTAAATATAAATACAGGTTCATGCCCGAATTTTGACAATTAATGGGTACTTTTTTGGATTATACGGATTTTGAAACTGGTTCTAACCTGATACATGTTTTTTCACCGGGAAAAATTGAAAAATATTTTAACCCTTAAAAAATATGACTATAGTAATCACCTGCAAAGCGAGAAAGAGTAATGATTCGCGAGTAAATATGTAATAGTCTACAAAAATATCGAAAAAAAATTGAAATTTTTTTAAAGTTTGAAAAAAATTTTGAAATATTTTAGAAGTCCTTAACAAAAAAATTCTACAAACTTTCAGTAATCATTTTAAAAAAATGAAATGGTTTTAACATTAATTGGAAATTATAACTTTCAGAAACTAACAAATTTCTTACACCGGATTCTTGTAAAAATTATTTTTTGGCAACTTAATTGAAATAATGATGCTATGATTTCAAAAAGAATTTTGTAAGATTTCTTCATAATCATTTTGATATATGCGTTAATTTTTTTGGCAGACAAACAAGTAATAATTTTAAAATTATTGTACCAAACGTGGACACATACGTATTGTGTCAGATATGCCCAATGAAGCTATCATTTTGTGTAAAATTTTTTATATTTGTTGCGTGATTTTGCATATTTATTTGTAATTTCTTTAAAAAATTTTACGTACATTATAGAAATAGTTAAATAAATATAACAAGAAATTTTTCTAGATAATTATTAAACTATTACAATCTTATTGTATAGGATGTGATGCTCCGAATGCGAAAGCACCAATATATATAATTTAATAAATTTTAGATTAAAAGGAAATCTCTAATACATCATAATATTACATGGTTTCAAAAAAACATTGTTCATGGTTTGAGATTATATTCAATATTTATATCCAGTTATTAGCCATTATTTGGACATTTCTATTACATTTTAAAAAGTAGCCAATTTTGGTCAAAAAATTGTTTCAGTTACACATACCTTACTGGTCAACTTAAAATTCGAATTGTAGAAATATAATCAAGAATCGTTAGTTTTCGGTGAAAATCAAGCGGCAAAAAGTTATCTTGTTTCGTATATAAGCCCAATCAAGATTTTATTTTACGCATGTATTATATATAGTAATCGAATAACATGTAAACAGTCTCTGATTCGTTAAGTGTATATATCATATCATATCATACTTCATATAATATCATATCATACTTCATATCATATCATATCATATCATACTTCATATCATATCATATCATATCATACTTCATATCATATCATATCATATCATACTCATTTATAAAGACAAAGCGTGTTTTTGTTTATGATAACTGAAAAAAACTACTGAACCGATTATTCTGAAATTGGACATATAGATTCTATATTATCTTGGAAAGGACATAGACTATGTTTTTTATTGAAAATCATTTTACTTTCATCAATAAATTAAGTTAACGGTTTTAGCATTCAGTTTCGCCAGCGGCCACTAGGTTGCGTCTTGAATCACGAATATCAACTCAAAATAGTCCGCTTAAAGTATTAATACCAAGCCAGCTCAGACGAATGATCATATCCAACTTTGGGATTCGTATCCTAAAGAAGGTGTGACGTTAGTCGGTATTACCCTTTTTGTTCTTTAGGTTTATCTGACACTACTCTCACACCTTATGGATATCTTTTGATTTTTGTAAATGTTATTTTCTCTTACGTGGGAAAATGTGTCTCTCTCTTTCTCTCTTTCTTTTTCTTTTTCTTTCTTCGTCTTCTCTTATAAAATGGTTTTGTATTCCAAATCATACTGAACATAATTTCTAACGATAAATTATATTTTTCTTATTAAACGGTATATTAACTTCAGAATTGACAATAGACTACGTTTTCTTTTAGTTTGAACAAAAGAAAGGATTGCAAAATAGGGTTCCTTTACCAACATCTCGAAACTATGTATATATATATATAATACATCGTCACTTATACATAAATAAAAAGGCAATATTCAGTGTCTGCTTAAAAAATGCGCTTTTCACATACCAACATTTTGTTTGACTTTCAGTTGCACCACTACTATAATGACTAAATCACTAAAATTTTGACAATATTTAATTTAGAAAAACGGAAATATACGATATATATATATATATATATATATATATATATATATATATATATTTAATTACGGTTTCTACTGAGAAATATTGTATTGGCGTGTCGGGTGGTTGAACACAATATCCCGTTACCTGAGGACGATTTCTATTGGGAGTTTTGTGTTCGGATGATAGAATGCGGTGTCCAGGTGTCTGGACGATATCTATGGGCAATATTGTATTTAGTTGATAGAAAACGTCCTCCAGGTATGAGGAAATCGACTTCTATGGGAAGATTCGTGTTGGAACGGTAGAATACATTTCCAGGTGTTTTGGAACGACTTCTACGGGGAATGTCGTGTTCGGACGGTAGAAGACGATGTCTAGGTTCTTAGGGACGACTTCTACGGGGACGTTAGAATACGATGTCTTGATGTTTTGGAACAATTTCTACGGGGAGTGTTTAAGAGACTTCTATGAAGAGATTCGTATTCTATAATTCGAGCACGCACACTCCCAGTAAAAGTCGTTTTGGGATACCTGGACATGGTATTCTGCCTCCCCAACACAAAACTCTCTATAGTAGTCGTCTCGAGATATGTCATATATTTCGAACATTATGCTATCCGTAAACGTCCTCTCGAGATATTTGGCAATCTTTTTCTGCCGCTCGAACTCGACAGTACAATTTTTCCCCATAGAAGCCTTATTTAATATGCATACATATGTATATTAAATACGCTTGTACATTCTGTATATACATACTGTATATACAGAAGCGACGATAGGTAAATTACGGTCAATTATTTATAATAATATAGATTTTTATATATAGAGTAGTTTTTATTTAGATATTATTGAATTTTTTAAGAAATCGGTTAAATTATTATCTCGGGCGAAGCCGAGACGGGGGATGCTAGTTCTAGTTATATATGTAAACATGTATCTATACATATCTATAGTTCATTTCAATATATAATATAAAATGAGGTTAAAAATTGTAAGCGATTAAACATACATAAAATGCACATAATAAAATTGAAAAGATTATAAAAACTGTTTAATAACCAATGAACTTAAGGATTTTGAATCAAGACAATAACAATTATTACAATGATGGATATGGTATAAAAGAATTATTAATATTAAAATTAACAAGTAAAAAAGTTAATTAAACATTTTTTAGCATTAGCCTCAACATTACAAATTTAATTGTTTTGCTTTCGTGGAGAATAGTATATTACAGCACTATGTCTATTGATTTTTATCATGTTTGAGGTAAACTGTCTGATGAAGTAAATAATTAAATTCAAATTTATTTTTAGAAGGGATTAAAAATATAACCTTATTTATTTATATATATATATATATATATATATATATATATATATAAATATATAAATTAATAAATATTTTTTCATTGGTCTTACAGTCCAATCAAATCAATCGAAAACAATACGTAACAATATCAATACATATCTACATTAACATTAATACATCAATACACAACAATAATAAAAATAAAAAAATAAAAATTAAATTAAAAATTATGACAGTCAGACTGTCCCTATTTACAGTCACCCCCGTAGACTAATCTGAAAATAAAATATTAGCTGAAAAAATTTTTGTTAGTAAAGTGCAGTCTGACTGTCCTCAACACCCTTACCTAATTGAAGATCCAGTCCAACGTTTCGAGCTATATATATATATATATATATATATATATATATATATATATATATATATATATATATATATAATAGAAAATTAGATTTATTCGCATCAAGCTATTTTATCGAATAATAAATGGCACATACCAAGTTAATTTTATTATTCCGCTGATGCTATATAATAACGTTTACAAATTATTAGATATTTTTTCACTATTTTTATCAAATTTGCAGTCATTTTCCTTATTAAACATTTATCGTGGCATAGAAATGAGCAAAACATAGTCGAGTAATTGAACTCCAATGAATAGCATTAAATTATTGCAAAAAGCGTTATACTGATTGCCCTTAACATGCCACTTTAACAAGTCAATATTTCAACTGTCTCTAAGTAAAGTGACAATTATTAGCCTGTAATTATTTTTGATTTCTATTAGGGTATTATCTATATTTATTTAATTTTTTCCTTTTCGGAATTTCAGAGATACATTGCATTATACATTGAAGTTCTAAGAATAAATTTGAAGGTGGAATGTAAGAATGTAAAATTATAAAATTATATATATGACACCTCTTATAGAATCTGTTAGTATTACTAAAAGCACAGAAGTAGGTAATTAAAAAAAAAAAAAAAATAAGCTCCGATTGTTTACAGTAACTGAACTGGTTTATGAAGGAGTTAAATATCATTTATGTAACAGAATACTCTATATGTAAATCTATACTCTTATAGATAATTTTTTCAATTGTTTTTTTTTGATAATAGAGATTGAATTAAATCTAACTATTGAATAATAAAAGAAAATTCTAGTTTTTTTTTAAAACCTTTATGGTTTTGGCGCTAAGTATCTTCTTGTTTATAATATATTACCGAATTCAAAAAAGACTTCTTATGTATTATTCTTATGTATTGTTTTCCGGAGAATCCGAATATAATGATTTTTTGTGAAACAGGGTAGAAGGATGTTTCAATGACAATTGTTTAGATATTAGAAAACACATTATGTTATACTCGACAATGTTTTTTTAAATATAGACTATTTGAAGCAGGAAAGCTTCCAATGCTTATCTTTCAAAAATGCATTTTTCATAGTGATGAGTTTATAAAGACCAAATGTTGTCATATTTACAATTTTATCTACTTATAAAATATCAATCTATTAATATTTTGAAACATTTAAATTAATACTTACGGTTGAAGCATTTATCAATCATTTTAATATTCTTTAACCAACGATTTAGTATATATAGAAAATTAAATATATTGAAGTGGATGGATAATTGTTCTAGTGCTAAGTAGCACTATTGGTCATCATTTAATTCTGAGATACTTGATGTTAAGCGAGTTTTTGACAGCTTCTGGAACAAACTTTCATCTGCCATAAATCATTCTGCTCCATTAAAATCTTTGTGGTCCAAAAGAGACCGACGGACGAAAATAGCTTTATATCATCTGTACTTATGAATAAACGACATTGTAATATCTCATCAATTTTTGATGTTGGTAACAATATAAACAATATAATTTAATTAAATGAAGCTGCTAGAACTATATTCTTTCAGAACGGGTATTTTGAAACATTAAAACATAATTTCATCTGGATTGATCTACGTAATTACGGCTTTTGAAGTAAACAAGAGGAAGTATTAAATGGTATCTCAGTTATATTTAATGCACACTGCGAAGGTATCTTTTTTTCCTAAGATGAAACTGCAAAATGTAAAAAAATACTTTTATCTGAATCTAATCAAGGTATTTTATTGAAAGAAATTGATTTGTATAATATTGCATTCCTAATTTAGCATTTTTCTTCCTAGTCATATTGGGCTGAAGGCATCTCATAGAATCTTCTCATTAAAGTCATCTTAATTATTAGTAATTTCTTCTATAGGTTATTTAATTCTTCTTGTACCTCTGGATTCCATCCAGATCTTTGAAAAAAGATGCATATTATACCATTAAAAAGTTTAAACGACCTTCGGGTCTTTCGGACTTTATACCTATAATATTTTTATTTTATGATTTTTATCCGAGGTTCTTGAACAGTTAATCCGTGATTAGCTTTTAGAGTATCTTTACACTTCTCATGCCATTAACCCTATGCAGCCGAGTTTTAGATGTTTCAATTGCATGGAAACTGTCTCCCTAAAATTAAGACATGACATTAAAATTGGAACGGTAAATAAGCATATCAACGTGGTTTAATTGTTTGATTTTAGTAGGACTTTGCTTTTTAGGTTTTTCCAAAACATCATTAGTGTAGATAATTTTTTACTTTCATGAAAAAAACAAACTATTGTTAACTCGAACTATATTTAGATTAAAATTAATTTCGGTGTGCCAGAGGGTTTTGTTCTTAGCCCACAATTTATTCGCATATCCATCAACTATTTATGTCAAGTACTTGATACTGTGTACACACTGTATGCCGATGATCTACAACATTAATAATAGAATTATTTATAGTTTACAATTTTTTTATGAAAATGGCTCGACTATTACTACATGTGTATAGCTATTTATATTACTGAGACGTTACCCGAGTGCACCATCAGGGGATTAAGAAATAAAAAACTCATTATTGTTCACATGCAAATTTAAATTCGAAGACGCTCCTTCCAAGTAAAAGGTACACAATTCTGGAATAATCTTCCATTAGAGATTCCTAATCTGCTATCATTTAGTAAATTAAATTCGTTAATGATAGGACACCTTGCACTTAAATAATTTTTATTATAATATGTTTATTTATTCTGTTTATTCCTAATACACTTAATTTATTCCTAATACACTTAATTGCAAGTTTTACGTGAGCATGTATTTATAGAATATATGGTTTGAGTCAATAGATAGAGAAGTGTGCGAATGCGTTTTTTTAATTATTTGACTGATAGTTCTATGAATAAGCGCGATTGTATTAATATGTTATTATGCCATACATTTTTGTTTTGGCTGATTTTTTTCACTTATGCTTATTTGTTACTTGCATTAGTACCTGTCATATTCATAAGACTAACTTACTGTGTAGTTATTTAGTATTGATGTTATTTGTACTGTCGTTATTCAACTTTTATTTATTGACGATATATCTAACGTGTAATCTATGACAAATCTTTTTCAAAAAAATTATAACTATCTATAATTTAGTCACATTCTCATTACTAAATTCTTTTTTTAAAATCTTGACTTCTATAATTACAACTAAGATATCTGATTGTTTATCGCAAAAGTACAAATTTTGTAAGAACATATATGCAATTACAAATCTATCTGCTTTTAATAATTCAGTAACTGATTCTTTTAACAATAAGTTTCAATTTGATAAATATATTTTGATTTTTCTAAAGCTTTTCATAGCGTTAATCATAACTTATTATTGTTGAAACTATATCATTTGGATGTTCTTAGTACGGGATATAAATTTATTAGCTCTTACTAATAAGTTCTTAAATAAAAACCACGTTGTTCAGATACAAAACATGCTACCATTATTCTTTTCTATGAGATGTACTTCAGGACACTCATCTAGGACTTCATTGATTTGCTTTATTAATAAACTATATCACTTGCTACTTGTCTTATACCTGTTGCTTACTTTACGCTGATGATATTAAGTTGTTTCTGCCTATCGCTAGTCTTCGAGATTGTACTCGACTTGAGATGGATATTGAAGCATTGTTTTTATGGTTAAATGTGAATGATCTACAATTGAATATTAATAAGTGTAAAATTGTCACATACTTCAAAGGGAATTCGCCTTTTTATATTATTAGAAGATCAATGATGATGATTTAATTCGCCTTGATTTTGTAAATGATTTTGGTAATATATTTGATAGTTTTAAAACATTCTCATATCATATAGATATGATCTGCTTCACAGCGAATAGATTATTAGAGTTAATTAAAAGAACTTCTTATAATTTTAAAAATCCACGGATTATCTTGAATCTTTTCAATACTTTCGTTACACTATTTCTAACATCTACTTTTGTAATATGGTCACATTAAACTCTGTCAAATGTTGCAAGGTTGAATTCCATCCACAATAAAATTTTAAGTTTCATGTCATATAGAAGTTTTAATTCTATGTAATACGGCAATCATTGTTTTCACAATATGATAGTAAGTTTAAAAATATTACCTATTAAATATCTTTCTTTATATTATGATGTATTGTTTATATTTTAAATCCTGAATAATAATTTGAACTGCGAAAATATTTTATTTTATTAAAAAGCAATTCATAGTAAGCAAGTATACATATAATATAATATTCGCTCAATGAATTCTTTTTGAATAAAAAAATTTTATCTGCTATCTTTCATTAATGTTTCTTCGATTTATAAATTAGTCATTTTTCGTTTCTTTAGATTTGTACTTGGTACAGTAATATCTAACATCATGAACAATATCAATAGTAATGTATATAAAAAACACTGAAAAATAGATTTATTATTAATAAAAACATTAAAAAACAGTAATTTTACCTAATTTGAACCATTTATATGTTTTTTAACTAAGAAATGACTTTAAATAGTGAAATCAGAAATTTTTACTTTTGACACGTACTGTTCCTATCTTAAACTATGATACATTGTTAATAGTACATTACTAAGGACGAAAATGGATTCCCGGTGGAGAAATTACGCACCAAGGCAAAGCCTTGGTGGTAATCCGTCGGGAAGGGTGGCTCACTATTGTTTTACGTAACGTATACTATTTTTCTTTTTCTCTGATCGAAAATTTGTGATCAATTATAATATTAATAGAATATTACGGTCCTTGGCTAGAAAGTCAAATTTTCTTGGCTTTGTCTCGGATATCAAACCACGCACTACAAGGCATTAAATGTTCGAGCCCAGTGTCGTATACAATATTTCTTACTCCCCGACCGAAAGTATAACTATTTTTATAATTAATCTAAATTATTGGACTGAAAATATTTTAAGTTATATTGATATTAATCGCAGGGTATTTTTGCACAATAATCGTCAATTGATGCCTGACCAACATTTGAAAAACCGAAGTTATGGTGGCCGGGGTGAACATATAATAGAACAAAGCAAACATTCATAAGTAAAAATATCAAATCACAAATATAAATAAAGCAAAAATATAAAACATAAAGTGTACAATCATGTTCTTTTTTGCCATGTACTGCTTTTGCTATATATTGTAAAAAGTATAGTAATTGATCCTATCGGATCCCTTAAGTATTGATATATTCGTGATATAAGATATATGATTGTTTGTAAGATTTGATTGGTATTTTATGGTTAACTGAAGATGGCCGCAAAAGTCGGCGCAAAAGTAAATTAGCTGAACGTATATTGGCATAGAGATGAAACAGCGATTTTCGACGACATCGTCCAGGGACGAAAGTCGAATTTTCAACCAAGATAGGAAAAAGACATATTCTTCATATGATGATCGAATAATTTTATTTTTATATTTTTTTCTAAACAAAGACAAATCTTCAGATCTTAATATCAGATTTGCCAGTAAAAGGCTAATTCCTTTTTAAGACTAACTGGAGACCAACTCGAAAGCCGATATTGTAAATGATGTAGATAATTATACTAACAGATTTTTAGTCTATTTATTAGTCCAATATATAACAAAGAATTTTTTGTGAAAATAAAATCTTTTTCAAAAATATTCGTAAAAGTTATTTATAATAGGTTATCAGACTAATTCATTCCAAACGAATTCTAATTGAAAGTATACAATTAAAGAAAAGTAAACAATTTTAATTTTGATTATGTACTTTCAGATTTAGAGTGCATATATTTAAGTTCAATATTTGATTTGTGCACTTACAAACGCTAGGAAATGGACCTGGCAAGTTCATACGTGCGTTTTTTTGAATAATGATTAATTATCTGGAATCATCAATGTTTTAGGTAAAGGTTCTTCTGCTATTTATGCTGATAATTCATTATTATTAAAAAATGAACGTTTGTTCCTTTTTTATGACTCTACAGGTGACTAGTTATATATAGATATTTGTTAAATATATTTGTATGAATTTTGAATTATCATTTTTTAATCTATTCCCCTGGTAAAAATGCTAAATATGTTTAAACCATAAACAAGCTATTTCGATATGGAGAAACCTAGAAACAAGGTATTCATATTCGTCAGTAACTAGAAATTAATAAATATTTTTTTATTGGTCTTACAGTCCAATCAATTCAATCCAAAAATAAAATAAAAATATAAATAAAATAAAAATATAAATAAAATAAAAATATAAATAAAAATAATAATAAAAAATAAAAAATAAAAATAAAATAAAAATTAAAAATAAAAATTAAATTAAAAATTAAATTAAAATTATAACGACAGTCAGATGATAGTTCCTGATGAGGAGCCGTAGCGAGCTCGAAACGTTGGACAAGTCTTCAATTAGGTAAGGGTGTTGGGGACAGTCAGACTGCACTTTACTAACAAAGAATTTTTTCAGCTAATATTTTATTTTCAGATTAGTCTACGGGGGTGAATGTAAACAAGGACAGTCTGACTGTCATTATAATTTTAATTTAATTTTTAATTTAATTTTTTATTTTTAATTTTTATTTTATTTTTATTTTTTATTTTTTATTTTTTATTATTATTTTTATTTTTATTTTTATTTTATTTTTATTTTATTTTTGGATTGAATTGATTGGACTGTAAGACCAATAAAAAAATATTTATTAATTTGTATATGGGCAGTCGACAGTAGTACAATTCAATAGTAACTAGAAATATATGAAACGTTTTTTCCGTTCATTTCGGTCGATTTATAGATACATTTTCTAAACCTATTTAACATAACAAATAGTTTCATCTGAATGTATTTTTGATTATGACTAAAATTAACCTTCAAATATGGTTGAAACTAGGTATAATATATAGTATTGCTAACAAATTAATATCATTGTTACGCATTATTATATAAATTCATTAACGTTAATAGTTACTTTAATGAATAAATTGTAAATTTATATCGAGTTCGTAATTGTGGATATTCAATTCATTTATACGCAATCTATAACTTATACACATATAATACATAGTAAACGCATCGACAATAGCTTACACATTCACATACAATGTTATATATATATATATATATATACGAAATCTTAATCGATCTTATATACTAACCAAGGTAAGATTTTGTCACTTGCGAGAGTCTCCAGTGACCAGGCATGCAGTGTGTGCACTTTGCATAAATTAAATTTCCGATATAAACTCAAACTCACACGAATTTTAAAATAATTTAAAAAAACAATAAAATTATGTTATTTATTAAATTATTTATTTTGTAAATAAATAAAATAATATCTTTAATTGATTACTAATAATTGAAACAAGTATAAGATAACAAAACATAATATTTTTGAAGGTCTTTTATCAGTAATGTTGTCATAATTTAAGCAGTAAAAATTATTTTTAAATAAATGTGTACTTTTAATCTTGATATTAGTTATTTCTTGAAACGTTCTAATGTACGTGCATGTGCTGTCTGAGCAGCCAAAGCTAAATGCAAATTGATATAACATAGCCTAACGTCGGAACTCTTTATCTTCTAAATTTAATTTATTTATCAAATTGTATAGAAATCTACTTCATTGATATTGAAAAATGACAAATCACAATGTTGATGTAAACTAAAAGAATAACGATCAAAAAAATTAAATTGAATAATATTTACAGTTTCTTTTTGAATAATAAAAATCTTTTATATTCTTTTAATTAAAATTTTCTAACTAATATTTAGAATCAAGATGATTATTTATTTGAAATTCAATTTCCTTTCTTAACATTTGAAGTATTTTTATATGTTGTTTGTCATAGTTAAAATAAAAAAATGTTCAAAGCCATGTTGATTTATAAAAATCTTTCTACAACACCTATGTATAATACACAATAACCCTGCTATAATAATAACAATAATAAGAAATTATTATAATAATATTTTTTGTTATAATACTTCATATATCTCATTCTATTTTGAATTACGCGCGCATCGCATTGTCAAACGTCGTCTGTCAGATCGTCTGTACGGCAGCTTCCGGCAACACACGATATGACCGCTTTTTTATATATATAAATAAATATATAAATATTTATATTTATAAATATCTTTTTTATATTTATAAATATCTTCTCAAAATTACCATTTATACTTAAATTTCAAGATATCATTAAAATTTTTAAGAAATAACCAATGCGCATCTCATTTATGAATAGGATCTTTCATTTTTTAAAAGAGTTATTAAGAAAATAAATCTCATTTCCGGTGGGTCTTGCATAAGAGTTAATGCGAAACCAGGTTAAATTTCTGATATTCAAAAGGCTCATTCTCGAAATAGACTCTATTATTCGTTTATAATTCTTTCAAACTATTTGCGTATCGTTCGATGTTCCTTTTATTTTATAAACAACATAATATTATAATATTGTATACATATTAATTTTTTCGATTGTAGTAATTGAAACTTACATCCGAATTAAAATGTTCATTTACTAGCTAGAAACAAGGTTCCAGGTTCAAACCTAGTTTCTACCTATTTTTTAATTTTATAGACAATGTTCACATTTTCATTCTAAGATTTGCCTAATTTTAAGCTATGATAAATTGATTCTATTTTTAATAACTAGTAACTATTTTCCATCCTATTGAAAATTGTTAGATTTCTACCGGGGCCGTGTAATAGTTAAATACTCATAATTTGTTATCCTCTAGTTTTTATAATTTGATAACAAGTGTATATTCATTTTAATATCTATTATTCCTCTGCTCATTACACCTGTATTAACACTTAGAAAAATCCATAAGGTACGCCATTTGTCTCGGGTGTAGAAAATGATTTTTAAAAAGTTTTCGGCTATTTCTAAATGATCTCATTACTTTTTAATGTTGTATTTCTATTAAAACTCTTTATTTATTAACATGTTTCAGAATTTGAGATTTATTTTATGTAAACTACACATTATTTATGGAGATACATATAAAATGTACTTAGCTATTTGTTTTAATGGTCCATTGTTTTAAGCTCTAATTGCGTTAGATACTTTATTCTTTGTTAATCTATTTCGGAATATATTACAAAATATTTTGTATAAATATTGTCATGGTATATAAACATTTTTTCGTTTTGCTATGAAAAGATTCACAATATAATTACATATATTATTATGTTCTTATTCTTGTCTTAACATACGGCTGAATTAAGAAAAGTAAAATACGTGAGAAGGTGTAGTTAAAGTTCTTATTTTGAAGATTTCATTTTTTTCCAGAGTATTGTTGTTTAATGAATTCATTAAAAAAATCTACAATACAATATAATATGATTATTTATATATATATATATATATATATATATATATATATATATATATATATATTGGATGTACAAGTAAGTTTTTCAGCGTTTTTTCTCAAAATGTGAGGTTTCATTATGAAAACATGATTGCATATGCTTTCTTCAATATGTCGTTCATTGAAGACCATAACTTTTTCCCATCTTAGCCGAAGAACGTATCGATCCAATTTTTTATTCCCTCTACTGAAGTAAAGCGTATTCTTGTAAGAGCGTTCTGCATTGATCGAAACAAGTGATGCTCAGATGTTGCCAAGTCTGAATTAGAAGACGCATGAGGCAGAATTTCCGATGAATTATTCTCCAAATAGTTATTGGCCGAAGCCGCGACATGTGGCCGAGCGTTATCGTGCCTGGTTCTGGTAATTTTTTTCTGCAATTCTACCTTCAAACAAATAAGTTAGCATTAAGACAATGGTCCTTTGATGACTTGATCACTCGGAAGCAGTTCATACTATACGACACCCTTTTGATCAGACCATTTATAGAGCATGACCTTATTCACGTGAATATTTCATTTCTGCGTCGATTCGGCAGGCTGGCCGGGCTTTGTATACGATTTTCTGTGATTATGGGTATCAAATAAATCCATTTTTCACCACTAGTGACAATACGATGAAAAATTATTTATTTTTACACTGCTGCAGCAAAATTTTGGACATGTAAAATTGCCGTTCGATGTCTCTTGGCTTCAATTCATATGGCACCTAGTTTCCAACATTTTAAATTAATTCCGCTGCTTTTAGGCACAGGAAAACGGCTTACTACGTGACGCTCAATAATACAGCAAGTTCTTCTTGAATTTAATACGGATCCTCATCCTACAAAGCGTTTAATTCCTCGTCTTCAAAACTTTCGGCTTTCCGGAGCAATCCTTATCTTCAACTTCAAAATCGCCACTTTTGAATTGTTTGAATCACTCGTGGTATGTCGATTCACCAATACATTCAGAACCATAAATTTCCAAAAGCAAACGATATGCCTCAGCTTTTTAGGATTAGCCTAGGATTTACCTAGGATTTTTCCTCATATTAAAGAATAGAAGCAGCGCTTCCCGCAAATAACGTTTATTTGCCTGGAAATTTGCCATGATTTTGCTCGATAAAATAAATGACCTCGAAAGAAATACTCAAATATGATGCTGTAAAGTTGTTGACAAATACACAATCTACAAATATATTTAATGAGATTTGACATGTCTGCTCAGTATACAGTGGTAATGCCATCTTTTGAGAAATACTGAAAGCTTACTTGCACACTTAATATTCTTCTGTTGCATTTCATCACAATCAGCAGATTTGATTATTTCAATGATGTAATTTTTAGTTTCGTTTATAATAGTAGGTGAAAAATCAACTAATAATTTAGTGTATTTAATATTAAAATTTAAATATTTTCATGTAGTTTTTCTATATGAAAATAAGATAAAATTTTACTATATTTTTCTATGATCTTAATTTTTAGTATTGCTTAATCAATTATCAGAGAAATAATAAGCATAATAGAGAATAATATATAATCGACAAAGTTTCTCAGTTATTATACGACTACATCATATTATAAAGAAGTAATGTCACAGAAGTTGTCCAGAGATACCTGGATATCGTATTCAACCATACGAACATGAAACTCCCCGTAAAAGTTGTCCCGAAACACATGGATCTGGAGGATAGAGAGGAGTGGAAACTCCGCTTGCTTTACATAGGAAAAGCTTATCAAAAATTAGCCAGAATTCATGCTTCAGATCTGCCCAATATATATAGTTTTCTTTAAATTCCCTTGATAGTTCTGCGTGTAACAGAGATAAGAAGCAAAAGCCAAAGCGAGTGAGGGAAATAAAAGAAGTAAGAGTGGGAATTCAGATATTTAACTTTCCCCTCTCTACACGCTCACTGCATACCCCCACTCGCTTTCCTTCAAACGATTGTTATTCAACAAGCATCGTTATAGGATATAGCCGCCTTGCGGTCATTTCTAGTCTGAAGTCCTGCTGTGTAATTTGATACTATTTTAGCTGAGTTACTACTTCTTCTCTCTATCTCCCATACACCTGGACATTGTATTCTACCATACGAACAGGAAAACTTCCGTCGAAGTCGTCACAAGACATCTGGATATCGGTTTCTACTGTTCAAACACGAAATTACTATTTGTCACTGTAGAAGCCAACTGAATTATATATATATATATATATATATATATATATATATATATATATATCTTTTGGCTATCTTCAAGGATTCTAGGGCTGGAAACTTTTTTGTTATGCTTTACTATATCTATATATAATATTGAAGAAAATGTATTTTTGATTATATTAGGTTGTCAAATATCTCCCTTCCGCTTTTTTGCTCTTCATTCAATGCTTTATAAAGTGTTACAGTGGTCGGATTTACTTTAAATATGCGCCATTTTGTTCGATAATCTGTTTCCATCTAGATGGCAACTTCATAATACCCCTCTCGTAAAAACCTCTCTCCTTATTTGCGAAGAACACGGACAGCCATTTTTCACAAACCTCTTTTGAGTCCAACTTTACACCACCAAGGGCGTTCGACATGGACAGGAACAGGTGGTAATCACTTGGCGCTATGTCCGGGCTATATGGTGGATGCGATAAAAGCTCTCATCTGAACTCCCATAGCTTCTGACGAATCATCAACGAAGTGTGTGGTCTGGCGTTGAACTGGTGGAACACTACACCTTTCCTGTTGGCCAATTATGGACGCTTCTGGTCGATAGCTTGCTTCAAGTGGTCCAGTTGTGCATAGTAGATGGTAGAATTCAGCGTCTGGCCATAGTGGATGATTCCCTTCCAATTCCACCAAACACACAGCAAAATCTTCCTGACCGTCAATCCCGGCTTGGCCACTGTTTGGGACGGTCCATCGGCCTTAGATCACGACTGTTTTCGCTTGAGATTGTCGTATGTGATCCATTTTTCGTCGTCGGTCATCATCCGCTTCAAAAATGGGTCGAGTTCGATCCGTTTGTCAGCTGTTTGTTTATAACAAAAAAAGTTTGTTTGACGATATTGACTATGGAGTCATGGTGCGTTCCCCGAATCGGATTTTTGAGTTTCGGAAAAAGAAAAAAGTCGCAGGGAGCTAAATCTGGTGAATACGGTGCCTGAGCGATGACTTTCATTTCTTGTTTGGTAAAAAATTCAGACACAATTATGCTGGAATGTGCTGGCGCATTATCATGATGAAAAAACCTTGAATTGTCTGCCCACAAATCCGGTCGCTTACGGTGAATTGCTGC
This sequence comes from Sycobia sp. Sy_11, assembly GCA_018907035.1. NCBI lineage: Eukaryota > Metazoa > Arthropoda > Insecta > Hymenoptera > Epichrysomallidae > Sycobia > Sycobia sp. Sy_11. The sequence continues at coordinate 7,820,669 of JACCIC010000005.1, forward strand.
ATGTAGACGCCTCAAAACGGCCAACTAGTATTTCTTATTGACCATTTGACCTCGTCGAACGAATTCATGGTGAACCACCCCATGGTAATCGAAAAAAACGATGAGCATCGTCTTGATTTTCGGTGGATGGGCGACTTGCATGAGGCAAGTTTTCGACGACTTCACGAACTTCACTAAATGCTTTGTGCCACTTAAATACTTGCGTTCGCGATAAAGTAGACTCCCCAAAACACTTCTGCAAAATTTTCAACGATTCCGTGGCCGTAATTCCATTGGAAACACAAAAATTTCAAGGAAACTCGTTGATCAACTTTTTTTCTATAGTCAATATCGCGAGACAAACTTTTTGCGTCGTAAACAAACAGCTGACAAACACACACTAATAGAGATACGGTGCTCAAATTTCACACGGACACCAAGAAAGGTTGTATCAATATAGGATAAAAATTTTTATCGATTCAGTTCACGCGCGGAGTTTTAATGCACCAGTCTGGGTCAATTTTGATTATTTTATTAACCAATTTTTGTCCGCAGCCGGAAAATAGTTTAAATGGTTTCTTTGACTGTACTGAAAAGCGAAATGATCAGCCAGTGCCGCACCTAATCTGGATGTGATAACGCCAGGAACCCAAAATTTGTGAAAATGTTAAAAAAATGATAAAAACCAAGTTTTATAGAATAATTTTGAGTTTAAAAAAAAATTGGTCAAACAAAAGTTGTAGATCCTATTGAAACAAATTTTTTATGCAATTTATACAATACATTGACAATTAGCTTGCGGATTTTGCCTGACATGTTTTGCTTGTAATTTGCTGATAAATTGTCTGATACCTGGCGTCAATACTTAAGACTGCAATTTGCAAAGAGTGCTAAGCGTTGCCGATAATAAGTTGGCCCGATGTTATCTGAGCATGTATGATCTGAACGGCGAGGTAGATCCCTGACGTATCGACTATGACTTGCGTTCATAGTAGCTCGAAATGTTCATAATTACTTGCATTTTTCTCAAAAATTATTAGCTTTAAAGCAAAAGTGGACAGAATATAAAAAATTTGTTTCAATAGGATATACAACTTCTGTTGGAACAATTTTTTTCTAAACTTAAAATTGGGTTTTTATCATTTTTTTAACATTTTCATAAAATTTGGGTGCCTGACGTTGCCATATCCAGATTTATTGATATAGGGGACAACCGCCACGTTTTAGAGTACATTGTAATGAATCATTTAAACTAATTTTCGTCAAAAGATAAATCTATAATATAAAAATATCGCTGACTTCCGAACTATAAAGAGAGATCGGTCAGCGCCGAAAGATAACTTTTTGAGAACTTGACTCTCAATCGGAGTAAGTAGCCCCTTGAGACTGAATATAGAAATGAAATACGATAGGAAAACACTTTACTGGTTTTTAATTTTAAAAAGTTGAAAAAAACGTTTTTACGGTGCGAGAGAAAGGTAAAAATAGTAAGATATAGCTTTTCTATCTTTTTCTTATAATTACTATACTTGGCTCTGTATTTTTGCGTGAAGTAATCATCAATCAATCATTGATTTTATGTAAAAGAGGTGGAAAAGATAGTCATCATTTTATATTTCTCTTGCATAGTACGAAACTGTCCTCTGTTTCTCCATTTAACATAATACCTTCAAGTTTTTATACTCTACATTTACTACTGATATGTTCCTAAACAAAATACATATATTAAAATGATGAAAAAAAATAAATCTATTTAAAAAATTATTTATATTAAATTTTTTTATTAAATGTTGTGTTTAATTAATTAAAGTGTAAAGCAAATAATTATAATATCACATTCATTCTTTTTTTTAATATGATATGGATTATAAAATATAATTCAATAATTGAATAAATATTTTAAGAAAATTCACCTATTTTTTAAATAAAAAATAAAACAAAATTTTTACATTTAAACACTTTATTATCTGTATTGACAAAGATGAGAACGCCAACTATATGTAGGAGAACGCTGCTTTACGTACATATAAGTATAGTCTAGGCGAACCGACAGCAATTTTTTTAAAGAAAAAATAATAGGGTTTATTAGAAACAATTTTACATATTTAATTAGATGCTGTATAATATTAAACTAAAACAAACTCTTCTTCGCGAAATATGATTTTTGGTAACCTTGTCTATTCTTTATTCCTTTTTTATTTATGTCATCTTCCTGTAAGTGACGCTACTTCTAAATAAATAAATTATTATTATATATTATCATTAAAAATATTTTCATGTTCATATAATTTATAGATTAATAAAACATATCAGCTTACTCTTCTATTTATATTTTTTTTCATTTTATCTTTTGTAAAATTTACTGGAATTGATACAGTATGAATATCTTCAATAAATGACATTTAAATAAATTAGTTGAATTTTCCTTTTGTATTCAAATTAAGAATATTAACTTAACATGCATGACTTTACTTACCTGGAAAGTAATAGTCCTTTTCAACAAAATGTGTCGAATAAACAAATGCTATTTATTATTGCGGTTGATAATGACTATTCTCATCCATTCTTTCCTTTTCTCCACTACTTCTATCTCATTAAATAGTTTTTCCTCATTCTAACCTACAAATCGCATCTTCACCGTTTCATTCCGGTTCTCATGCGGAAAAATATAGTCCTTACCTAGTACGAAAAGGCTTTTTTACGAACCTCGTTACAACCCTCGGCTTCGCCTCGGGCTGCAAACCTCTCGTTTTGTAAATAAAGCCTTTCCATACTCGGTAAGAAATGTACTATTCCCACACCCGGGCGTAAAATAGGATCTTATGCAGCTGTCTAGAGGGAGCAAAATACTATTTTTCCTCCTTAGGGAGGAAAAGTGTTTATGACCGCTTCCCGACCAATCAGAAAGCAAAATTATACTTTTCCTCCCTTGGCAGGAAAAGCTAATGAACGAAACCTTGTAATCCGGTAGAATTTTCAGTTTTCCGTGCCTGCGTAACATCTGGTATTTGCGATGTTTTGACTTATATGCACCACTCGACCGCCGGCTCGACATTTTTTTGCACTTTGAATTAGGTATTCGAGATTTTAAAATAAAATAAGATTTATATTCTATGTGAAATTTATTATAAAAATTCCTATAATGTTTTTATGTATTAAAAATCATCTATATCTCTTTTCTTAATTAATTTTAAATTTAAATTCAATTTATTATGCTATTCATTTTTTTACATTTTATTTTAAAAGTATATTATTAACAAATTAATAAATATTTTTCATTGGTCTTATGTTGGGAACAGTCAGATTGCACTTTACTAACAAAAATTTTTCATTAATATTTTATTTTCAGATTAGCTACGGGGGTGACTGTATACAAGGACAGTCTGACTGTCATTATAATTTTTAATTTTAATTTTTATTATTTTTGTGTATTGATGTATTAATGTTAATGTAGATATGTATTGATATTGTTACGTATTGTTTTCGATTGATTTGATTGGACTGCAAGAACAATGAAAAATATTTATTAATTTGTATAGAAGCAGTCGACAAAAATCCAATTAAAGTATATTATTAACAAACTTATAATTTTCAATTGATTAGTCTTATTCTCACCTTCCGACCTGAAATCTCTTCTTAACATAATTTATCAATTTCCAAATAAGAGGAAATCATTTAATTTAATGTTATGAAATTCAAATAAATTGCAGGCATAACCTTAAGAGAAAACGGATATTATATTTTTTTCAAATCCAACGAATTATATTTTATGTTAGAGCAATTTATTTCGGAGCGAGTATCATCTAGGCCTTTAGATATTATACCTGCTCGCTCTACCTAAACATGACTAACACATCGGGGGAATTTCGCATTGTTTAATTCTGTGAGTTTGTCATTCAATTTTTTGTGCGTTTTTTTGAGAATGAAAAAGCGCCCTCGTATGGGAAAATAGTATGTGACACAAGGGAGCAAAATAGGTGTTTTCCGATGAGGGTATGTTTGCCGCCCGAGCGAAGCGAGATGTAGAAGATTTTTATGCTCCAAAATACGATGGAAACTTAAACTAGTACAGTGAACCTTCTCAATAAGGTAATTTCCTCTATTTTTTGCTCGCAACGTTTCCACAATTCGATTAGTACCTGAGCTTGATTTTGATCTGCCAGTAAATATTTTATTATTGTTGTAACGTTTCGGTATCCCTTTGAAAATCAGTTAGTCATATCATCAATGTATTTATAATAAAAATGTAGAATAATATACATTTGTATCAACAAAGAGAAGTGAAATTAGAAAACTCATTGTGGTGTCAAATTTTTTCGATAAAATATTGTATTAAAGTATAAAAATGATATTAGCAAACAGAGATTATAAAATGGGCTTCTTCAAAGCGGGTAGTGCACCTATTTTGTATATATAAAATACGTTTATCTATGCTTGGAGCACTTAGTCGCAAGGAATATTCAAAAAATTAACTAACATCAATAGACAATAATACATAATTACTTGGAATATAAATTTTTACTTTTATTTCTCAAAATCAAGCTATTACTCATAGTTCAGGCTATTTGATAAATAATTAGTTCTAAATGTCTGCATATTTTTCATAAAATCTATATTTTAAGAAGAAATGCCAGTGGGATGATGGCTAGATCAATAACACGGAATAAGGATTCTGCTGAATCAAGTATAATAAAATCAAGTATAATAAAACTTTGCCATACATAAAATTGTTTTTTGGGAACGAAGCAATAATTCTATGTACTTTTTTCTTTTCTGATGAAGGGAGAACGGTCAAGTATTATAGCTAAATAAAAAATGGTACTTTTTACTCATTTTTTTAATTCAAGGTATTGGAATTTCTAGATTATTGTATTTTATGCTTATATTATGGTATACAACTGATAGGCTATTATTTCAGCTTTGCAACTGCAACAAATTTGCAGTTCAAATAGCGAACACAGAGGGTAAAACACCGGACATACAGAGGTGTCTCGTATCAAATTCAAGGTCCTCTCTAGCTATATTGATGACATATTTTATACATGCATTGAAAAGCAATTCACAGTTTTACAAAATTTCAGTAACTACAATAAATACTTTAATTTATTTTTATTAAATTTACATTTGAAATAGAAGATAATCATTATTTGATTTTTCAGATTTGATTTTGATTCTAAAACATGGAAATATTATTACTTTAAAAACCTACATCTTATAGACTATTTCTCTTTTTGATGGTTTGTGTTCTCACAAAAAATACTAAGCTTATCTAAAAAATGTTAAAACATAATGACTATCCTATTACATTTATTGAATAATCTATTAAATATAGAATGAGATAAATAGTATAATTATATATAGCTAAAAACTATTAAAAAAACAACAGAATTTAACTATTATTAAATTATCTTTACCTAATAATTTTTTTTATAAATTTTCCAATATTGAAAAAATTTGGTAAATGTGCCGCAGTATATGTGAATCAAAAAATTAAACTAATTAAACTAGGGAAAGATTGAACGACTAAATAGGACACTTCAAACATTGTGTATAAAGTTATATTAACTCTAAATATTGCGTAGTTTCTTTTATAGCAGAAACAAAATGTAATGTACTCACTCTAGACAAGCAGCAAAAAAATTAATAATATAATAGCTCTATATAATTGATTGGAATGATGTTAAAATTTTTGAGCACAAACATAATTATTAAATATAGATAGTGGATAATACACTTAGTGAGATAAAAAATATTTAAATATACATTATGAACCCCATTACATGCACTAAAAAGATGCAAGGTTAAATTTAAAAATAAATCACCTGATAAGGTCATTTTATATTAGTTTATTATGCAGTATTACACCATTAAAATATACCTGAAGCATGAGCTTAATTATAATGTTTGGTAAATGATTAATTTCCGAGTTTCTTCGTTTCTGTATTGCATGTTTTAAATGCTAGTTTTGTGTTTTCTAATTTATTTTCTTAACGAAACCTGAAGAGCATAGCCAAACTTCATTATCGAAATGTTGCAACAACAGCAAAAGTTTTTTATAGTTATTTATTATTATTCTATGAAAGACAGCACTTACAAAGCATCCTTTAACTTTTATTATTTGTTTTTAACAATATGGACGGTGATAATTTTTCGAATTATTTTATTTCTATTAAATACTCTTTATTTTTAAGCATTAAACATTTTATAATATAATGTACTAAAAAATGCATTAAATTATATATATTTTTTAGTTTTTCACGTGAAATAATAGCTAGTCAAAAAATGAACTTGTTTTCAAAGAGATATTTATTTATGTTGATATTAAAAATTTAACTCATTTGTTATTTTCTTACAGATTTTTGTATATATTTATACTATGAATGGTTTTCTTTTGCACATTATTATGAGAATCTGAGGTCCAACTCCGTAAAAATACAAATACAAATAACAACAACAACAACAACAACAACAACAACAACAACAACAACAACAACAATAATAATAATAATAATAATGAGAATCTGATATAACTGAGGATGGATATAAATTATAAAAAAGCTCAAAGTTATGAAAATAAATAGGTGACAATTATTTTACAATATCTAATTAAAAACTGATCTAATCTTTCATACTGCATATAGTATGAAGCTAACAAATATTTTTATTTATCTTAGAGTCTTTATTCAATAACATAATGAAAATTCTATAATGACAGTTAGACTATCCTTCTTTATTCCACCCCCCCATAGAATCTGAAATAAAAATAATTAATATATTATTGTTAGCAAAGGACAGCTTAATTGTCCTCACCAGCAAGTATAAACTTGGTTTAGTCCCTGATGATGAGCTGAAATGGTTTGAAATGTTGTATAAGGCAGATAGAAGATTCTTTGATTACTTTGGTGGTGGGAGCAATCAGGTTGGTCTTTGCTAACAATAGTCTATTGATTATTTTTACTTTTTATTGGTCGTGTGATTATAAACAAGAACAGTCTGACTGTCCTTGCATAATTATAATTATATTATTTTATAAAAACTATACAATAAAACTATTTGTTAATTTAGTTTACAATAATTGACATAAATATAATTTTAATGCATTGAATATTGTTTTTGAGAATTTATTTAATAATTGTAATAAAGAAATATTACTTACAACACTTTTTGTTTAATTTACATTGATAATACAAATAACAACTGCTTTTACTAGTAATAGATTAACATATGTACTTAGCAATTAATTTATTGTATGGTACAATAATCATTAAAAAAAAGCTTTTAATAATTACGTGTATAGTTACTAAAATAGTTTTAAGAATCAATATTAATCACTTATTATATTTAGCTTGTGCAATTTTTCAATTTGTTCTTAATTGATAATCACCATTTTGTGTAATATATCGAACCCATGGTAGTGCTTGGTATCCACTCTTTTCGATTATCTTTAAATATCTTACTTGAATACCTGATGTAGTAAAGTAAGGAATTTCAAACTTTACTTGAATAGGAGGCTTACCCTCAATATCTTCTCCAACAACAGATGGCAAACCAAAATGAGCTCTCATAAGATATTCTTTTCCACCAGGAAAGGATTTAATAGACCATGTAATAGCACTTTGTTCAGGTGAATATTTAACACTTCCAATTGTAGTCTTGAACTTTGGAGAATCAGCATCATTTGGTACAGGAATTACAATTTCTACATTGTTAGCTGTTGAACGACGTTTAAATTGAGATCTTGCTTTTATCATATATTCTACACGACTATGAGCATGACGCTCTATAACAGATTCAATCCAAATCAAAGGTTTAACATGGGTATTTAAACGGTAAGACATTAATTCAAACTCTCCATCTGGAGGAATAAATGATATTGTTCTGTCATTTTCAAATCTTGAAAGTCGAACACATTGATGAAACTTCACATCTTCTAATTCGACAGATTTTGATTTCCCACGACCAGTAGACTCAAAGAGTACTTTATCATTCAATCCTAAACGAAGTTCTGGCATTCCAGATAAGTAAACTCTCATTTTTATAGCTCCAACAATTTCTGAACTTAGAACATTGCCATTTGCATTTGCAAGTAAATTTACAGACTCAATAACATCCAGAAAAACTTCATTTTTCCTATACTTAATTCCTTCTGATCTCCATGAAACAGCATTTGTTACTGCCATTGGAATTCGAGGTTGTATTTCTAATTTATGTCCCTCTTGGGTTATGTACTCTTGTAAGATTTTACTATCAGTTGTTTGCGGGTATCCAAAATCAAGTAATTCATCAAGAAGTTCATAAATAACAACAAAGTTATCTCGAATACTTTCTTCTTCTAATTCTTTAAAATATTCTTGCATGACTTGAACCACTTTATGAAGAAATACAAATACCAGTGAAATATTGGCATTTTTCTTAGTAGTTGATACAATATATAAATTATTATATTTTATATAAGCGTAAGTACATTCTGTTGTTTGTATAATTGGTGTTAGATTTCCTTCTTCTTCTCTTTCCATTACTAATGGCATGAATTTTTCAATGACACCAGATTCAATATCTCCACGATAATTTCTAGATATCAAAACTTTGCCTTTTACATCCAAAATAAAAATTGCTGAAGTGGACATGTTGCTTATTTTTAGCCTACTAAAAGTAATATATGGAGTATATGCCATGAATATATTATAATAGGTTAGAGATTAATATTTAAAAGTTACATTTTATAACAAATACAAACTTCGAAAACAAAATATCTTATACTAACTTGTTAAAATTACTAAATATGCATCATAATTTTATATGTATGTATTACTTATTCCATGGCATTGCATATCTATCTTTATAAAATACTACTGTATAAACTTGAAGAATAACATAATGTTAACTACTAAGAGTTATCTCATTTTATACATTATAAATTTTATTTCATCAAATAAACATCTGGCATTCAATATATATATATATATATATATATATATATATATATATATATATATATAATTAAAAATTAAAAAAACATTAGTGCTTTTTACTTATATAAATTTTAATTATTATTTAGAATATCTGAGTAAGATAAGATATTTAGAACCATTTATTTCATTCATTATCTGACAATCCAATAATATAATTTTAAAACAGAAAAATTCTGACCTGTTGATGAAATTTCCAAAAATTAATACAGAAATACTGTTGTAATTTAATTATTTACATTTTCCATTACTATGAAATAATGTTACTTAAAGTATCTGTTCACTAATGCAAAGGCATCACCATAGTATCTCATACCAACATATCGGTAGTGTAAAAAACAAAATGAGTTAAGGGAAATTGCGCATGCGTAATCTCAACCACGTCTCGACTATAAATATGCTTTCGACTTATCGATTGATCTCTAACGTTTAAGCTGGTATAAGGATTGTACTTGGTTATATCTGGTTGTACCAGGTTGTACACATTCGAAACTCCTATATAGGGAGAGTAGAGAGAGAGAGAGAGAGAGAGAGAGAGAGAGAGAGAGAGAGAGAGAGAGAGAGAGAGAGAGAGAGAGAGAGAGAAAGAGAGAGAGGAGTAGAAATTCCGCTAAAATTGTGTCAAATTACACTGCATGACTTCGGGACAGAATTAGCCGTAAGGCGGCGATATCCTGTGAGGTTGCTCGTTTCAATGCATGTATTTGAAGAAAAGAGCATGGGGGTAAGCAGTAAGCGTGGAGAGAGGGGAAAAATCTCTGCTTCCCTACTTATGCTTCTTTTATTCCCCTTACTTGTTTTGGCTTTTGCTTTCTCTCTCTGTTGCACGCAGAACCATCGAGGAATTTCCAAGACAGCGACATCTACCGCACAAAACTGAACTATCATCTTCGGCTAAATTTTGATAAGCTTTTCTCATATAAAGTGAGCGCAGCTTTCACTCCTTCTCTTTACTCTCCATACTCCTATTTATTGGGATAGAGAACATTGACCGCTTGTAGGAAGGCACCATTGTATCAAATAATAAATGGAAACCGTAGCTCCTCTAGTTTAGAGTGTATATGGAGTGAACTGAAATTTTTTAAAATAAAAAATAGGTGTTTATATTTAAAATATTTATTTATATGTTGTACTATATTTTATAATTCCATACTATATTTAAAAACAGAATATATGTGATCTAATTGTTCTCTTTACATTTTAATTCAATACATAAAGTAATAAAAAAAGATATTAAATAAAAATAATGTATTAAATAGATTTATTTGTCTTAATAATTTTATACGTGTATTTTGTTTAGAAATATAACTATCATTACAACCTTAAATGATGTTTTCTTATCGCAATTATTTTTTATAATTGTTCGTCATTTCAATATCATAAAATAAATTCTAGTACCTTTATGTTCAAAAATACAATGAAAACTTCAATCAGTATTAACATTTCTATAAAAAGTGAAGTTCCTTACAATAGTTTTCCCATTGAAAACCCTTTTGATGATGTGCAGAAAACTCTATGATACTTTTTTTACGATGTTACCTCTGCTATAATACTTATTATGTTTTGTTTTAATGTATTTTCATAATTTCCAGTTTGTTTTTGTTGAAGACATTTTTAAAAAACTCCGAAATTTTACCAATTTAAGCTATGCTTTCGCATAATTTTGGAACTCCCATGGCTGCCATTTTTTATTTAAAACCCAATTAGAAACTTAAATATAATATGCGATATTAGCGGTGGAAAGGAGAACTAAAAAATAGCAGAAAATGGTGTTACAGAAGTACGCGAAAGCATTGCTTAGATTACTAGAATTTCTGAGTACGTTAAAAATTTCTTGACAAAAACTGAAAATTATCGAAATATACCAAAGTAAAACATAAGACGTTTATAGCAGGGTTAAGACTGTAATAAAGCACCTAGAGATATCTCAACATCATAGAAAGGGTTTTACAATGAAAGAATGCAGTAAAAAACTTCACTTTTTATAGAAATATTAATACTCATTTAATTTTCCATTGTATGCTTGGACCTGGAGCTGTTACAATTTATTTCGTGATATTGACATTGTGAACAATTATAAAGAGTGAACCAAAATAATAAAAATTAAATTGGATAAGAAAACAGTTATTTAGTTACAATGATAATCATATTTCTAAACAAAACAAATGTATAATAATTATCAAGAGAAATAAATTTAGTAAAAAAATTATTTTTTTGAATTTTTTTTGTTAAATTATGTGTTTAATTACAACGTAAAGAAAATAATTAAATCACGTTTATTCTATTTTTGAATATGTTATGAGATTATAAAATATATTACAATATTTAAATAAAAATTTTAAGTATAATTACCTATTTTTTAATTTAAAAAATCAGTTTATCCATATACATCTTGTACAATCTTAACGCACATATTTGCCATACATGTTTTGATACAGTAACGTCATCGTATACGCGGTGAACGTTATCTTTGCTAATAAAAATCGTGCAAGGTAGGAAGTTATGTAAGTTTTGGTTTTCATTAAGTGTCAATTTCACTTGAACAAAAATTCGACTAAAATGACACCTTCTTTAGTATGCTAATCCTAAAGTTGGATATAGCCATTTTAATGATCTGGCCTTGTATTAATAGTTTAAGCTAATTACTTTAAGTAGATATTTGATATAATTCAAGACACCATCTACTGGCGGTTGGTATATATATATATATATATATATATATATATATATATATTATAACGGTGTCTGCGAACACTGATACGTACTTACGTATAGGCGTACTAGCTTCTCTGCATGTTCGAGAGAGAGAACAAATTGCTATATGTCAGAAAGGGGAAAATTGGGGAAGACGAAGAAACAAACGCGCACTTGACAATTATAACCTACAATTTATTAACGATATTCTACATATTTACACAAGAAGATAGATATTATTATCGCGACATTATCATGGTACGAAACTCTCAATTCCCGAGCGGGTTCAACACATTGACGGGTTGGTTTCATCATTGAATGAGCGTGCGCGGGGAGGGACGCAAGATGCTACACGACTCACGGGTCGTTATTACAAAGGGGGCAAATCGCGACGTGGACGAGTTTGGCACGGAAAGGCGCCACTTCGACAATTAGGTGAATACGAAACAGGATTTGCCGGATGCCTTCTCCTTGCTGTCAACTCAGCCCGTTGGTGGCGATTCCCGTGAACGGTGTCGGTGTTGGCTGCGTGTCGGTGGCACAGCTCGTGCTCCACTCCGGTAATGGCTCGTTACGTCCGCTCTACTCGGCTGAAATGGGAGCTTCTCTCTCTCTCTCTCTCTCTCTCGAGTGCTCGGTGTTTACCTCGCACATTCGCGTCGCGTAGATCGCGCGTTCACGATGATCGATATCTCGATCGTTTTCAACTTTTCTTTATACCATCGCGAAACGATGGTTACAAACTCTCCCTCCCAAACTCCAAGTGTGCGGCGAATTGGCGCGTCGGGTGGCGGCACGATTAAGGGGTTTCTAGAGGGGTATGTTGTAACGAATTGGCTTCGCCAGTTCAGGATTTGTTTGTCTTGAATGATACGCTATTTTGCGTTATTACAATTGTTCGCCATTCGTAGATATTACGTGTAACAAATAATAATAACTTTATCATTTTATGAAAAAGGAAAAATTTACTTATATAAAAAAGCAAATTTCGTTGTAGCCTAAGTGACTATTAGTTATTACTATCTAGTCTCTACATGCTAAAAAAAGTATTATGAAATGTAATAAAGAAATGAAAGAAACAAAAAAAGTATTTCGGTATGAAAATTAGACCTACTACTAATAATGCTAACGCGATGAGATTATTTTTAGTATTGGCCTTACATTCTACGAGTTTCCTATTTATATGCTTAACCCTAACTGTATCACGCAGTAAAATTATATTTAGAAAAATATCTTTAATAAAAATATATTTGATAAAATTATCTTGCTGCTTTTTATCCTCTGGCTTTCTTTGTCCTTCATTCTTCACCTTGTTGTGTTGACGCATTTGAATGAATGCAATCAATTGGTTTCGACCCTTGGACCCCTGTGGTTCTATGGATATGGCTTCTGATGCTCAGATGACGTCGGCTCTCTAGTTTTCGCCGGAAATCGGCGAGCTGCTTCTTCGTGTATTCCGCTGGAAATAGGGAAGGTATTATTAGGTTTACAAATAAATTTCCACTGTTTTGAAAGGATGCCGCCACCGATAAGATAACATAGAAATTGTCAGCTGTAAAAAGTCGTATAGTATATGTTGACATCTGGAAACAGTATAACCTTTTAATACCTCTAACTTTTTGCTAGCATCACCTAGTTCTCATCGTTTTAAGATGTCAAGTTTTTATTTCTTTCATTTAAAGCAATCTGCAGCCGAAGCACATCGATTACTCATAGAAGCATATGATGATGCTAATTTGAGTGAGAGAAATTGTCGGGAGTGGTTCCAAAATTTTAAAAGTGCTGATTTTAACGTGGAGGACAAAACACGCAGTGGAAGGTCCAAGGTGGCACAGAATTGGAAGCTTTACTGGAGGAAGATCCGTGAAAAACGCAAGAAGAACTTGCACAAGAGTTAGGACTGACTCGGCAAGCTATTTCCCAACGTCTCAAAATCCTGGGTATGGTCCAAAAGCAAGGAAATGGGGTTCCTTATGAATTGAAGCTAAGAGACGTAGCTTATTGGCTTGCGAACACGTGCTCAAAAGGAAAAATCGCAAAGGATTTCTACATCGAATCATGACGGGAGAGGAAAAGTGGATTCACTATGACAACTCAAAGCTTAAGAAGTCATGGGATAAACCCGGGCATGTCTCTACTTCGATGGTCAAACCAAACATTCATGGCAAGAAGTTAATGCTGTGCATTCAGTGGGATCAGCTTGGAGTAATCTATTACGAACTATTTTAAGACAATCAAACCATCTCTAGGGAACGTTACTAATAACAGCTGATGCAATTGAGCCGAGCATTGAAGATTAAACGTCCACAATATGCCAAAAGTCACGATAAAGTCATTTTTCAGTATGACAACGCTCGGCCACATGTTGTCAAAACCATAAAGGAAACGTTAGAAGTACTGAATTGGGACGTCCTACCCCACCCGCGGTATTCACCAGACATTGCTTCTTCAGACTACCACCTGTTCCGGTTGATAACTCATGGTCTGGCTGAGCAGCACTTCACTTCTTAGGAGGAATTGAAGACATGGGTCGATTCGTGGATCGCCTCAAAAGACGAGCAATTTTTTAGACGGGGTATCCACTTACTGCCGGAAAGATGGTAAAAAGTAGTAGAAAGTGATGGGCAATATTTTCAATGACATTATTTGTACCTTTTTTTTACAATAAATTCTTATTTCTTTATAAAAAA
>JACCIC010000005.1:7840000-7973723 GCA_018907035.1 Sycobia sp. Sy_11
CCCAGAGATCTGAGAGCGATCTCTGATAGCGCCACAGGTTGCCCCGTCGCTATCCCTGTAGAAGCTGCGTCGCTGGTTACACGAGGACACTTTCGATTATACTCAACGTAAAGCACGCACGCCACCAAACAAGAATTTACGCACAAACAGCCGAGAGAATTCTATCAATTTTAGCACCTTTGAAACCGCTGTTCTCAAGTTACTCTTCGAAGCTCTAACAATACACTGCCACTCTCCTCGAATCTACTGCGCAGCGATGCTAAAAGATCTCATCCCCTCTCATATAGAAACTGTCATTTTAGGGCTCAATATAGTGTTTCGATGGATTGCACCAAGAGTCCGCGCGGACTCGAAATTACCGAGCACGGTCAATTGCTACCTGAGTGGGGGGGAGGGACAGCGTATATTACTGTATATGACCGGGCGCACATCTGCCGTCCTTCTTGTTCCTCGACGTGAGCAAACAACCGGAGAAGGATTAGCTATTTATTACTATCGTATGCTTTTTGAAGCGCAGAGATTTTAAATTACTAGAGAACTTGAGAATTTTTTCTCCCTCGAACATACGGAGCGCAAATGCCGCGAACACCTTTAATCAAATTTAATTCAATTTTAATCCATTACCTATTATAACATTGAGTTGTGCATTCAGCTTGCGCAGGTGACTTATAGTATATTTTTGCAAATAGTATAAAATACGCACAGAAAATATTTATTATGTTTGTAAAAAAAAATTATAATTATTCATCACTGGTTTACTTATATCTTATACTAGTTCTTAAAGATCATTTATAAATTTATAATTATTAATAATTACATGATATTTGGTCTTTCTATACATTGCTTTACTATAAATTCTAGATTTTTTCTGTAAACAAAATGATTTAGTGATAACAATTATTTTTTTAAGCGCTTTGTAATGTTAAATTTACATACAAATTGTATACACCTTTAAATCCATTTACAATGTAATTTATAAATATGATAATCTAAAAAGCAATATTTCTTATACATAAATATACATTATTTAGATTTTAAGAGTTATCTGTAATTAATAATGAAGATATTCTGAATTATAATTTTATGATAATCATTTGCTCTTTTATTGTAGTCAGTGCAATTTTTTAAATATTTATAAATTCCAAATTATTACAGTAATTAAAATACAAATTATGCATAAACTATAGTCATTACAAAATTTAATTACCAACTTTATTTTATTAATGTATTAAAATAAATGTTATTTTACATGTTATTTTATATAATTAGTTATTTCTAACATAAATCGGTATGTTGCATTACTTATAGTTCAGTAAAGAACATTAATGGTTAATGGATTTAATATTCTGAAGCAACATCTTAAAATTAAATTGTTATATTAGGAGTGTGAATAAGTCTTTCCCGTTTTTTGTAAGAGATGGCGCCACCAATACTGTGCGAGTATTCAATGGTTACATATGTCATAATCAAAGCTTATTCATATGTCAACAATTCCATACTAACACATTAGTTAAAATTTTTTCGCATCATAAATTTTTGATATCGTGAAAATGTCGAAATTTGAGCCGAGTCGACGTCATTTGCGGGAAGTTTCACTTTATTGGCTCAATTTGAAGAAATCTGGTGCCGAGACGCATCGATTGCTTCAGGAGGCTTATGGAGAAGGTTGTGTCGATGATTCAAGTGTTCGCGGATGGTTTCGACGCTTCAAAAGCGGTGATTTCGACGTGGAAGACAAGGAGCGTTCCGGGCGGCTGCAAATCTTTGAAGATCGAGAATTGGCGACTTTGCTTGATGAAGATTCTTGTCAAACGCAAGAAGAACTTGCTGAAGCATTGGGAGTTGACCGAACAACCATTTCCAAGCGTTTGAAAGCCATGGGAATGATCCAAAAGCAAGGAAATTGGGTGCCGTACGAACTGAAGCTGAGAGACGTCGAACGGCGTTTTTTCACTTGCGAACAGCTGCTTCAGCGACATAAAAGAAAGGATTTTCTGCATCGTATCGTGACTGGCGATGAAAAGTGGATACGTTACGATAATCCGAAGCGAAGAAAATCATGGGGACTACCCGGCCATGCATCATCATCGACGGCCAAGCCAAATATTCATGGCGCCAAGCTCATGCTCTGTATATGGTGGGACCAGCTAGGTGTGGTTTACTATGAGCTTCTGAAACTGAATGAAAGGATCACAGGCGAGATCTATCGACGACAATTGATGCGTTTGAGCCGCGCACTGTGAGAAAAACGGCCACAATACTCCGACAGGCACGACAAAGTTATTTTGCAACATGACAATGCTCGCCCACATGTTGTACCGCCGGTGAAAACATACTTAGAAACGCTCAAATGGGAAGTCCTACCCCACCCGCCGTATAGTCCAGACGTTGCTCCGTCTGATTACCATCTCTTCAGATCGATGACGCATGGCCTGGCTGACCAGCACTTCCATTCCTACGAGGAAGCCAAAAAATGGGTGGATGACTGGATAGAGGCCAAACCGGTCGAATTTTTTCGCAACGGGATTCGTATGTTGCCAGAAAGATCGGAAAAAGTTGTAGCTAGCGATGGCCAATACTTTCAATAATTCATTTGTAACCATTTTTTCACAATAAAGGCTCAAAATTTGAAAAAAACGGGAAAGACTTATTCACATACCTGATACAATAGATATACATTTCTTATATTAAATCTAAATAATTTATTTTAAACAAGTCAAATAAAATTTTTTTTTTTTTTTTTTATTTTATAGCATTTCTTACATTAGCTCTGTAACATAAGTAAACAAATACACATTACAACATACAGGACAAAACACAGTTTATAATTATATAAACATCTTTGTTGACACCTTTCATTTATAAACATTTTTTTTTTTTTTTTTTTTTTAATATATTCAAATAGACTTAATTTTTATATAAAAAGGTTTCAAACTGAATTCAAATAATTAATAACCAAAGCATTCATATAATCTATACTATCAAATTTTAATAAATTTTTTCCTAAGAAAAAAGCATGGTAATTTCAAAATTTCATTACTATCTAACAGTATACTAAATAAAGAAATTAATCTATTATTTTATATAAATTTTTCTAGATAATATGTCTTTGGTATATATAAATGACCTTTTCACTTGTACTGGGAGAATTTTGGCTATGTGAAAATAGATTCCTTAAGCCTACTCTTTGACTAAGAAATTTGAGACGATTCTAATACTAGTTTACACGTTTATACTATATGTAAATAATTTTTTTTTTTTTTTTTACAGTTAATATTATAATATTGTATTATATAGCTGATACAAGTACAATATACAATATTAATATACAGCAATAATGTCAACACAGTATACTCTAGCAAAGTCAAATTCCTCTCCGTGTGGAACATTTTACTTGTTTAATAAACTAAAAATGGCATATCATAATAACCAGTACAAAAAAAAAATTATTGTTGTTCTGTATTTTTTTTCGTTCGATAAAAATATTTTGCGTTAAATGTAATAGAATATTGGTTCCTTAGTTCTTGGCCTCGTACTCGGCTCGTGTACGGGACGAAAAAAAAGATAGGGGTGAGGGGGGGGGGGAAGCGTGCTGAGCACAAGGCGCGACGGCGCGCGCGAGCGCCTTGAGGTTTTCTTGCCCACGAGGTGGCGCGCGCGTCGTCCTTTTCCTGGACAAGTCGGCGCGGGCGCCTTGTGACGCTCGTCACAATATATATATATAGATATATATTGTCATGGGCGCGTGTTCGCCTCGAACACGAGTGCTATTTTGCCTCGAACATTATTGCTATATTTAAAGAAAATTTGAATGTTATATTTTGTAAAATTTCTTTTAATTCTTTCAGATAACATATGGTAAGACAATAATTTTTCCTCTGTTAACATCAACTCGTGCATTATGTCTATTTTCGGTATTATAAATGTCAAACAATCTATCAACAATTATTCTATTAATAAATTCAATTGGATAACCATTATTAATGATATTTCTTTTACTATCTGTAAATTATTTTACAGATCTAAAATCTTTAAGTTATAATTTTATTGCTCTGTCAATGACACCTTACATATATATATATATATATATATATATATATATATATAAATATATATAATAAAATAATTATATATATATATATATATATATATATATATATATAAATATATATCATATCATATCATATCATATCATACTAATTTATAAAGACAAAGCGTGTTTTTGTTTGTACACAATAACCGAAAAAACTACTGAACCGATTGTTCTGAAATTTGGCATATAGATTCTATATTATCTTGGGAAGGACATAGGCTATGTTTTTTTATTGAAAATTATTTAAATTTCCTCAATAAATTAAGTTAATTGTTTTAACAATCAGTTTCACCAGCGGCCACTGACACAAGCACGATGTAATAATTTACATGTGCTTTGTTTACAAATACATCGTAGACCTCCGTCGCTGATTAGCACCGATATTTGGAAGCATAAATAGAGCGACGTTAAATAACATAAAAAAAAACCAGCGGCTACTAGGTGGCGTCTTGAATCACAAACATTAATTCAAAGTAGTCCGCTTAAAGTATTAATACCAAGTCAGCTCAAACGAATGTTCATATCCAACTTTGAGATTCGTATCCTAAAGGAGTTGTGACGTTAGTCGGTGTTACCTTTTTTATTTTTCAGGTTCATCTGACTTTACTGTCACACCTTATGGATATCTTTTGATTTTTGTAACTTTTATTTTCTCTTACGTGGGAAATCTCTCTTTCTCTCTCTGTCTTTCGTCTTCTTTTAGTTTGAACAAAAGAAATGATGGCAAAATATAGGGATCTTTACCAATAACATCGAAACTATGTATATTAAATATATATATATATATATAAATATATACATACATAATAAATCCTCACTTCTGCATAAAAAGACAATGACCATCGTCTGCTTAGAAAATATACTATTCACATACTAACATTTTGGTTGAATTTCAATTGGCATCACTACGAAAATATTCACGCTATTTCATTGAAAAAACGGAAACCTACGATATATATATATATATATATATATATATATATATATATATATATTGTACATATTGTACACATTTTAAATACGGTTTCTACTGAAAAATACTTTATTGGCGTGTACGAGCGGTTTATTACGATATCCCGTTGCTTCAGGACGATTTCTATTGGCAGTTGTGTGTTCCGATGATAGAATGTGATGTCCAGGTGTCTCTGGCCGATTTCTACGGAGAATATTGTATTTAGTTGATAAAAAACGACGTCCAGGTATGAGGAAATCAACTTTTATGGGAAGATTCGTATTGGGACGGTAAAATACGATATTCAGGTCTTTCCGAACGACTTCTGCGGGCAGTATTGTGTTTTATCGTTAGGAAGCGGAACTAGCTTTCTTGGGATGACTTCTACTCGGACTATCGTGTTTAGTTGGTAGGAAACGATATTTAGGTATGTGGGGACAACTTCTATGGAGAGGAAATCGGTTAAATTATTATGTCAGGCGAAGCCGAGACGGGGGATGTTAGTATATATATTGTAACCGCCCGAATGACGGTGGTAGGTTAGAGCGCTCGTGTGAAACCGCGAGTGTTCGTGTGAGTTCGCGAAGCGATACACGCGAGCCGCGAGGGCGCTGGAAGCGCAACGGTACGTATGAAGTTCGGAATGAACTTCACTTGCACTTTCTCTTTCTTCCGCGGAGTTCATACTTTTTCGACGCACCTTCGTTTCGTACCGCCTTGAATTACCGTTCTCGTGTTTCGTCTTTCGTTCGTTCCGAATCATATAGTCCAGGTCGCCATTCTAGCTTCCTTTGCGGTAACGAGTTACAAGTTTGCTTTGGCGTAAACTTCGTGTGAGCACATCGGAGACGAGGAAAAGATACGCGGCGACATCCCCGCGGCAACCCCGGATAGTGAGAGCACTAGCGCCTACGCGTTACCGTTTGTGTACCGTCGCGAGTCAGCGACGCCATTAGCGCCTACGAGCCGCAGCCACGTGCAACCGTGCGAGCCATCAGCGAGAAGAGAGAGAGAGAGAGAGCGCGCACCCGGTCGCCCTGACACCAGGCGACGGCAGCGAGCACCAGCGAGCATCAGCGAGCTTTCGGCCAGCGACAGCATCGTCGTCGTCGGCGGCAAGTAGCCTTATACTTTTTGTCGTAATTATTCATGCGTGCATATAGCTAGGCTCCTGGCCCACCGCCGCGCCCGCTTAATCTCAATTGTTAGGTGTATATCGCGCGTAGCCACGTAAATTCTATCGTTATTCCAACTTGTAATTTAATGCGGTAGTAAATGATTTCGCGTGTGAATCGCATGTAATCTATAGTATGTAATCTTCTAATGTACCGTCGTTCCCACGTGTGTTATATCGAAAGCGTCCCGTTCCGTTTCCCCTGAGTATTTTGTACGATTGCGTAGTTTTATAAATAATTAACGTAGCTTCGCGGAACCCGCAACCAGTACATAGCGTATGTACTACTTTATTGTTGTAAATAGTCTTTTTGTATAATTAAATATTTATATTGTCATAATCCGATAAAGCCACTCGCGTTGTTCATTTCTCGTTCCCCGTCCCCTTTCCAACGGAGTGCACAACCAGCAGCGTGGAAGAGTACACACACACATGCACACAATAGTAAGTAATAACCCGATTCTGGGGTTATAATATATATATATATATATATATATATATATATATATATGCTATTGTATGTATATAAAATTATATTTGTACGCAGTCAACCGACTGCCATATGAATTATAACTGTAAAAATTATAATGATTATTATTAATATTATTTTTTTTTCTGCGGAGTCTGTGAATGCTGTTTATGCATCTCCGATAGTCGTTCAGCAAGAATGGTCCTGAAAAACAGCTACCGGAGTATGTGCGACTCGACAGAAAACCCATGTCACTACACACTAAACACATATCTCCGTGTTGCACCGACACCAGCCCGGAACTGTTATACACATTACTTCAGCCTGGGCGGCAATCCATCTGTGGTCATTTCACGTTCGTATCTTTCATTCCAGATTCTCATGCATACTCAATATTACATTCACTCTTCACAGACCTTCAATCGTCGAGACATCCATCTGCTCTTTTGCTCTGAAGCACATTCATAACGTATTTTGTGATCAACCGCCAGCTGTCCGCGTCCGTCATCATAATTTTCGTCACGTTTTCTGGTGTGATCGCTATTGTCCTCGTCTGTAGCTCTAGTCGTGGCTCAGTCCAATGTTCGCACACAAAAAATGTGTGCTCCGCATCGTCCCAAGCCGATCCGTAGTACTTGCATTCTGAAGAGGCGCCCCTTGGCCATCAGTCTACTTAGAGCCTTGGTCTTTTCTGCTGCCTTTGTCGCCGCGTTTCGTAGGTGGGGCCAGAAGCTCAGCTTCGTATCCAAGGTAACGCCAAGGTACTTGACTTCGCTCCTGGTTTCCAGTCTTTCCGTCCCTAACGTCATCCGTGATCTCGGCTGTCCACCAGTATTTATGTCGTCTGTTTCGTACTTTCCGTTTCCTGGGCATGGTGGCATCGCATAGGCGCTGGAAAAAGCCAGTCGTTGCCGCCGCTAACGCCTCCACCTTGTCCCGGTTCGTCAACTCTTGAGGCACCTCTCATTGTGTGACTGTCTTTGTCTTCTGTTCTGTTAGTGCTATCCTGAACGCCGCACACGAGGACGAGCCGGGTAAGTGTCCCCTGTCTCGGATATTATCTCCAGTGCACAGGAAACACTCCCCACGACTCTTGCAGTCCCTGTGGGAATGACCCTCGAGATTATTAATTATTATTATTATTATAATTACAATTATTAATATTATTTGTATTACCATTATTATTATTATTATTATTATTATTATTATTATTATTATTATTATTATTATTATTATTATGATTGTTAATATTATTATGATAAATCGGCGGCTCGTCCGATATTAGACGAGCGGCGGCGATAATACCTGACAATTTAATTATAAAAGGGCCGGTAGAAGGCAAAATCAGGATGTTCGTCTAGTGAACCGGCTGACCTGAAGTCGTGTAACTGAACTCCTCTCGGAGCTATAAATTGTCTAGAGCTAAAAAATTCCTGTCTGAAATATCCTTACGAAATTATTAGCTTGATCTCTGTTGCGAGGCGCTTTTCAAAAGACAGACGGCTAATAATTTTACATATCCTGAAGTGAACGTGATCCTGGTTGCGAGGCGCTCATCCAAAGACCAGCGGAATTAAGCTAATCTTAGTTTTAACCTAGATTAAATTCTACCTGTCTCGTTTAAATTCCCCGCATGGAAAAATATACTATAAAATAACTATAAAATATACTATAATATATACTTATAAAATTATTTTCCTGATCCGCCGCCTGATTCTGAATATACTTCCGCCCCTCTCGAATTACCCTGAAAAAATACCGCGTAAGCTATCCCGAGGGGGATAAGAATGTTACATATTATCCTCATCTAAGGCAGCCAAGTTTGCTCGCTGGTTGGTGTTTGATCGTCCCGAACAGGAGCAAGCAGTTGAGCTGATCATGCACTTATCTGCTGAAGGCGGTGCTTTGTGGTGTTTAGTCAGCTGTTTCAATTCTACTTTTGACCAAGTACTTGCAGCTCTTCCGTTGTATGGAAATCGTTTCGATTTATCCGATCAATGCGGTCAGGATGACGGTTCTTGTACACTCGATCCGGTTGGGCTTGGAGCGGTAGGAGTGACGAATTTTTGGCTAACAAAAGCCTTATTTCTATTAAATGCGAACCATTTGATTCGTTTGGTCCTTGTATACGATCACGTATTTCATCTTTAGGGCCCAGCGTACAATCAATTGGGCGAAACTGTCGTCTGAGTGTTGACTTAATATCTAGCATCGTCCTCCATTCCTGGCATTAGGTTGTCAAATATCTCCCTTCCGCTTTTTTACTCTTCATTCAATGCTTTATAAAAAGTGTTCCAGTGATCGGATTTACTTCAAATATGTGCCGTTTTGTTCGATAATCTGTTTCTATCTAAACGGCAACTTCATAATACCCCTCTCGTAGAAACTCCTCGTCTTATTTGCGAAGAAATCGGACAGCCACTTTTCACAAGCCTCTTTTGAGTCCAACTTTACACCACCAAGAGCGCTCGACATGGACAGAAACAGGTGGTAATCACTTGGCGCTATGTCCGGGCTATATCGTGGATGCGATAAAACCTCCCATCCGAACTCCCGTAGCTTTTGATGAGTCATCAACGAAGTGTGTGGTCTGACGTTGTCCTGGTGGAACACTACACCCTTCTTGTTAGCCAAATATGGACGCTTCTGGTCGATAGCCTACTTCAAGCAGTCCAGTTGTTCACAGTAGATGGTAGAATTAAGCGTTTTGCCATATGGGAGCAGCTCATAGTGGATGATTACTTCAATCCCACCAAGCACACAGCAAAACCTTCCTGGCCGTCAATCCCGGTTTGACTACTGTTTGGGACCGTCCACCGTCCTTGGATGACGACCGTTTTCGCTTGATATTGTCGTATGTGATCCATTTTTCATCGCCAGTCACCATCCGCTTCAAAAATGGGTCGAGTTCGTTCCGTATCAGCAGCACATCGCAGGCGTTGATTCGGTCAAGAAGGTTTTTTTGCGTCAAATCATGCGGCACCCAAACATCAACCTTTTTTGTATCCAGCTTTCTGCAGATGGTTTAAAATAGTTTGGGCACAAACTCTCATCTCCTGGGCGATGTCACGAGATGTCACATGCCGGTCTAACTCGATAAATTCCATGATTTAATCGATATTCGTTGTCACAGGTCTTCCGCCGGATGGCTTATCCATGGTGTCGTTTTCACCGGCTCTAAATCGTCGGAAAACCCATTCCTCTGCAGTTGGAAGTGATAGCGTGCTATCCCCCAAAACATCATTAATCTCACGGAACGTTTCTCTAGCGGATTTGCCTTTGACGAAAAGTTTCAAATAGCGCGAATTTCGGCATTAGTGAACTCCATGTTTACACGTCTATAATTCTTAAACGCAATATCCAATCTAATCATGCATAGCGTCGTTTTGCACGTTATGTCAAGATCTTTCAAATGATGTATAGTATTGCCAAAAACGAGCTCTGTAGCGCTTTGCACATAGCTGCAAAATTTATAAGACAAAAAGGCGGAAGGGAGATATTCGACAACCAAATATATAGGTTTTGCCCATATACGCGCTGCTCCATTCAAGATGCCGGGTATCAATTTTAAGGTTTCCATGATAGGAAAATTCAAGGTCTCCACTGCTTCTTCGAGTAGGTCGATGAATTCACCGATATCCTCGCCAGCCGTTCCTGTGAATCGTACATTCGACTGTCTTAATCGTTGGTTGGCTCTGGTCTCTTTAATGTAGGTACTATCCGCTATATGTGTTTTTACGTGCGGCGTTGATGTTCTCGATAGCGGGGGCACATAGTGCGAGTTTTCTGTCATGGCACCCGCTGGTGCTGTTCCAGTGGTTGAGCCAGGCTTACCGTTTCTGTATTCATTAGATTAACATACTGTTGCACTGCTGCCGCTAGTATGCTTGGATTTCACCAAGGGTTAGGCATATTGCCTGTTATTCCTGCGACATACATAGGTTTTGTCGTTGCTTCCAGTGCAGCCCACGTTTGGCGGTGGTGGAGCCTGCCATGGTGTTTGTAAGCCAGAATTATTCGGACATATTGGCGGTGTGTCGATATGACTCTTCGGTAGGGACTTATTTCTATCCATTATAGTCATCTCCTGCTTACAGATATAATCATTCGATGGGATTGTCCTTATGGCTCCTCTGCCTTTACTCTCGAGCTCCGTTGAGTGCAGCATCTTTAAAATATCACGCATGTCCTGTGGAGCCTTACCGGGCATGTCAGCTTTGTCTGATAAGTGCCCTGCAGCTCCATCTTTACTGAAAAGTCGGCGAAGCTCGGATCGTACCGGATCACGCAGGGTTTCAGTTGGCTCGCCTATTTTGATTTGAAGCTTTGTCGCTTTTTTTGCAATTCTTCTTTGTCCATTTCGGCAAATAAGCTGTTCAGCCATTCTTTTTCGTCCTTGATGGCATTGCTCATATTCGATATGTGAGGCGTAGCCGAACGAGAGGGAGAAAAACGAGGCAAGTTCCGGGTGAGGTCACTTGCGTTGTTCAATTCTCTCTGTTCCATGAAATTTCTCTTCAGAATTTTTTTTCTAAAGTTCTTTCGATATTTTCCAAAAGACTATAGTTCAAAATTATTTCCGGTGTGTGAGTATGTGTGTTTCTTTTTTTCTCTTTTTAGGTAAGTTAATAATCCAAAATATAATTCATTTATTTATTTATTTGTAATAATCTTGTTTATTAATATATAATTATAAGTTGATTTTAATTCATATATCCATCTCAATCCATCCACATATTTTAGTCCGTTTATTTATTTAAATATTTATTTATACTATTTAATTTATTTATTGTAGTTATTTAATTACTTTCTTAATCTATTTGTTTAAAAAAAAAAAAAATTTAGTTGGATCAGTCCACTTAGTTGAGGTTCTTCTTTAAATTGAAATTGTAGTTTTAATTATTCTTAAATTGTTGCGATGCAATTACTGATTCTATTCTATGATGTCTATGGATTATCACTATTGTTTATAACTATTTTAATGGCCTGTAATTGTTTATGCTGTATCCGTCTGTACGTTATTTTGAATCCTTAGTAAATACTTTTCACTTGACTATAATGATGCCTTGGTTAACTTTCAGAATTTATTTAAACTAGTGAAATTATTTATAACATTATCAGCTAAAGTCATCAGCTTAAGTCACCAGTCCTGTGATAAGAAGTCATTTGTTGATTGTTGAGAAATTTTCTAATTATTTATGCATAAATTATTTATTATATCCTATTTATTATTTTTTAAATTTCTTATTATTATGTTTTATTATTATTAATTTTGTTAATGTTATTAGTTTAGTAGTTTCTAGTGTGTTCGATAAATTGTATTAAAGAATTATCAGTGGCAATTCAGATTTTTATAATTATTTATTACATTTATCCTGTTCTTAATTAATTAATTAATTTATTTATTTACTATTGTTTAACTTATAATGGTTGGTCCTGTCTGATTCTCTTGTATCGATAATAATTCAGCAGATGCCGAGTACTTCATTCACTTAGTCATATAAGGTGATACTTGTACTTTATGCAGTGTTCCTTTACCATTTTATAATTATAAATTATTATAAATTTTTATAAGTTTAAGTTATTAAAATAAAAATTTAAGCAAACTTTAAGCATAGTTGCGCAGCTAATAAATAAATTTAAAAAATCCTTTTGAATTTGAGAATGACATGTTTAGTTTTCCTTTACTGCGTTTGAATAATCTTTTAGAAAATCACGCATTCATATCATTTTTTACATTAATACAATATCCAACATTCATAAGAGGCTACAGAAAGTAGTTATTTTTAAATTTATTTTTGATACTCCCAATTATTAGTTGTATTCTTGTGCATTATTACATTATTTCTTTTCCACGAAAAAACTGAATTTTATAACTTTTTCACATCATACTAATTTCTTTTGAGCGCTCTGCATATTTTGGTTTTCCACATTAAATTTTCCTTCTTGTATTAAATTTTCATTTCCTTTATGAATTATTCTTTTCTGTAATTTCCCATCTTTTATTAAATTTTTAAGTTTTTTGTGTTGATTTGTTCTTGTAACTTTCTTTCTTTCAATAATTTTGTTCAGTGATATGTTTTTTAGTTGTTTTTATTGAAATTGTATATAAAGCTTAAATGAATGAAACTTTTTTTAATTAATTTCATATTAATGTTACAAATAATAAAAAGAGAAATTTCGATCAATAAGCGAACCCTCAGTATTAATTAGTTATACATTCCGCGTCTGCATATCAGTATTGCCGGTATTATTATTGTCTGATTGTCAAGATTTTTGATTTCCTTTTTTTTTACAACAATGAAATGGCATTTCTTCGAAAAAAAAGTCTGTCACAAAATTGGTAGTTTATGCTGTAAAAATTATCCTCTTCAAGTCTCAACACAATGTAAACAAAAGCGAGATAGCTAGAAGAAAAGTAAAATTGAAATGAATGGAAAGTGAATGCCGACAGCCAAGTTGCCAATACATGGGAAGCGACTCGTCGCTGCGTTATGCTGTGACGTGACTTAACCAGCTTAAGATAGCTCATCCTTAGCAACGAAAACGCTCAATTGAATTGAATTTTCTCATTAAATCAATCGCGTTTCGGTCCATATCATTATTGAGGTAATTTTTTTGAATCCACTCTCGTAAAAGTAGTTTGCCAGTAAAATTATTGTAATATTTTTTGTTTGGAATGTATATATCATCATAATTTAAATCGTACAATTATAACTAGAAATTTGTTCTAGAAGAAATAACATAAGTGATATAAGACACTCATAGAACGCCTGGATACAGGCAACCACCGACGCGGAAGAGAGGCGAATTCCAGTCTCGACCGTTACGTGGCGAAACACCGTCGTTGAGCAACTTGATACAAGAACAGTCGTCTCCACGGTAAATGTCCTGGGAAAAGATGAAACTCGACGATTTGCTTGCGACAAGCTTTCACATCTTCAACTATTACAATACTTTCGTACTTTTCATTCCATCGTTTGAGTGGAGTATCTTCTCTCGTTTTTCACTTTGATACTTATTTTTACTATCTTTCCTATGGAATACCTTTTGATTTTGAGTTGGTTTTTCCATACATACAAAATTGTAGTATTCAGCGTAACAACTCCTGTCCATCGTTAGTCTACAACAGAAAATCTAAAACAGAAACCATTCCAATATGGCTCCATGGAAAGATGTAACAGTAGAAGAATTGCGAATCTTTCTTGTTCTAATTATCAACATGCCCCATGTTCGTAAGTGTAATGTCATCACAAAGATTATTGGAGTATGGAGCCTCTATTATCCACTCCAGTACATGACCCGTAATAGATATCTCCAAATTTTACGTTTTCTGCATTTTGAAAATAATAGGGACAAGAATCACCCATAAGAACCAACCTCTGAGGAAAATTCAACCTGTAATAGATTTTCTAAATCAGAAATTTTCCTCTACTTTGCATCATGGAAAAAACCTTTGCATTGATGAAAATTTGATGCTGTGAAAAGGAAGATTAAAGTTCAAGAAACATTTACCCTTGAAAAGTCACAGGTTTGGTATGAAATTTTTCGAATTGATTGATTGAGAGACTAGATTTCTATTACGATTCATTCTCTATACAGGAGCTGATACATATTATGAAAAATTTGATTTGGGAATATCTGGACATATAGTAGTTGATTTTCTAACAACATATTTCAACAAAGGTCAAGTTATCCTCATAGATAATTGGTATTTGTCTCCTCAACTTGCTAATCGATGAACCGTGAAGAAAAGCAGAAAAGGAATGACCCAACTTGTTAGTAAATCGCAACGAGGTGAAATTTAAATAGTCCATACCAATTCTTGGTTAGCAATAAAGTGGATGGACAAGAAAGGGATTTTCATGATAACAACAGTCGATGAAGTTGGTTACGCAAGTACAGGAAAGAAACATTGGAGTAATAATAAAGATATTATAAAACCAATATGTATAGTGGACTATAATAAGAATATGGGAGCGCTTAACAACATAGACAGACAATGTTCATTGGCAGAAATGATTCGAAAATCTACTAAATGGTATCGAAAACTTTTTTTTCACTTACTTGATTTTGTTCTGTTAAATTCTCATGCATTACATAAAATGAAAAGTATCGCTAAGAAACAGATTTCTTATTCTAATTTTCGTTTAGAAGTGGTGAGTGGCTTACTGGGGATCAATTCTGATGAATTTCATCATTCATGTCAGTCGAATGACTCTCGACTTACTGGAAAACACATTCCCAAAAAAATTGATCAAGGGAAAAAGAAAGAATGCAATTGCTATTTCTATCTCATGAATAAAACCAGACATAAAAGCATTTACGAATGTAAAATTTGTCAAGTTGTTCTATGTATAGATCCGTTTTTTGAAACTCATCACACCAAAGAAGGCTTACCTTGATCAAGTTGAAAAAAAATAAAAGAAAGTCATAAAGTTAGATTTTATCGATAGATTCATATAGACCTTAGAAGAGCAATATGAGAAAAATACAAAATAAACTTTTGACAAAATGGACAAATGCAGAAAAAATGAAAAAATGTAAAAAAATGAAAAAAGGAGCTACATTACGCTCTACGTCCAAATCATTAGCTCTGGGTAAAGCAGAAGGAAAGTAGAAGGCCTAAAAACTCCACATTTCTAAAAAAAAGCACGAATCAAAACACATAAACATTTTAGCTGTATAAGCCTTTTTATAGGCTTGGGTAAGCTCAATAAAAAAAAAAAAAAAAAAACACATAAACCGTAAGATGGCCATACACCCAAAATAATTAGTATAATTATGTCTATTCACAATCAAACAAGTGTCAGATTCAGATGTAGCACCTCGGGATACTCTTAGATATAATTTTTGTTCGAATATGTATGATACTTTCTAAAATTTTTCATGACAGTCCAGGGCTGGAGAACCGATATATCGGCTCGATCCATGATAGGACTATTGTACATAGTTAATGGATGATACAAGATATGAATTTGGGCACTTTCAAATGAGGTTTCGGAACCTCATAACTCGGCCCTTTTTAAGGTTAATTAGAAAATTTAGAATGTTTAATTTTATTAATCTTGTATGTATCAGTTTCTTTTTTATCCATCCTTCTCTCTTTTTTCTTTTCTTCCTGATGAGAGAGTAACTACCACCTTCTCGATGGTTCCCATTGATATTAATAACTGGCCTTAATATTTCTTTTTAATTTGTCAATTTAGAATTTTTCAATTATTTGTTATTCAAATATGCTATTTCAAATAAATCTACGTGTAAATTAATATTTGCCGAGAGAAGAGTTTTTTTTATATTATAATTAAACTAAAATATAGTTTGATTACTACAATAAAATGTTAATGCTTTCAAGAAATAGTTAAAGATTGAATATAACATGAGTATTTTCTACAGTGAAAATAAATGGTTAAATTTGTCAAGCCGTCCACATAAACGCAAATCAGTCAGACCGTCATATACATCCAATTACAAGGACTTTGCAACATTATATTTGAGAATTTCTTTCGGTGTCGTATATTTTATCGAGCAAAATCATGTCAACTTTCCAACTAAATAAACGTTATTTACGGGAAGCGCTACTTGCATTCATTCATACGAAGAAAAGTGCAACTGAGTCCTATCTTTTCGGAAACTTATATGACGGAATGTATTGGCGATTGGATGTGTCGAAACTGATCCAAGCGGTACAAAAGTGGCGATTTGGAAATTGAAAACAAGGATCGCTTCGGCAAGCCAAATAGTTTTTAAGCTCTAAACCGAGGACTAGACACTTTATTGGATGAGGATCCATGTCAGTTTCAATAAGGTCATTTGGTAGGATTAAAAGTGTGTCTTATACTATGAACTGCTTCCAAGTGTTTCAACCATCAATGAACCATTGTATCGAACCTAATAGATTCATTTAGAGTGAGCAAGAAAAATGGTCAGAATGGTCATTTTTCAGCACAATAACGCTCAGCCACATGTTGCGGCTTCGGCCAAAAACTCTTTGGAAAATAATGGATGGGCAATTCTGCCTCACCGCCATTCGATTCGGCTTTTACTTCTTCAATCGAATGAAAACCGTGTTCCCGAAGTGGTGTTTTGAGTTTGCTGAACAGCCAGAAGTCACATAGTTCTAAGTCAGGCGAGTACGGCGTGTTCGGACAACTATATCTTCATATAGCTTTAATGTTTACAGTATTAATTATAAGTCGTTAATCGCCAGCGCAACGTGGGCGCCATGAGCGTATCTGAGTTAAGAGTGGGGGGGGGGCGATAATTTTGAGTTGGAACCGAGCCGATCTGGCTGGCTCGGGCAAAAACGTTTCGACTGCCTTTCAATACGTGTCTTCCAATAAAATTATTGTCTGATTATTTGTGCTAAGATTTTATAGACGTATTGAATAATTTATATTATATACACTTGTATGTTTCGCGATATGGTCATTGTGTTCTAAAGGTTATCGCCATTACGTCAGTGATGTGCACCGACTGATCATCCTGTCCAGAAACCTAAGGGGCCAAGGCTCTTGCAACCTATCTACCGGCAGATAGTTGACTTCCATCATTTGGGTGTGCTGTTTCCAGGTGCTAGTGATAGTAAATAGCTTGTAGGCAGTTTATTCGTTGATTTCACGAGAGCTCTCGGTGTTCTTCACATGTATATTTAAGTATATAGCTTTACGTTAACTCTATTTGTGTATATAAAACATAATTAATGTCGCGTTATTCTAATTTAGGTGTTTAACTTTCTTACGTTAATTACATATTGTGTAGTTTGTTTGCTGGTGTAATAATAGTCAATATTATTAATAATAATAATAATTTGAATTAGAGTTTGCTGGCAAAAAGCTTTTTCTATACTTGCAACTAGAGTTTTTTAATGCCGTGGACTATGAGTTTCATTTGATTAATAAATATATATAAATTCCTTTTATAAATAATATATTGTATTAGGAGTGTGAATAAGTCTTTCCCGTTTTTTGTAAGAGATGGCGCCACCAATACTGTGCGAGTATTCAATGGTTACATATGTCATAATCAAAGCTTATTCATATGTCAACAATTTCATACTAACACATTAGTTAAAATTTTTTCGCATCATAAATTTTTGATATCGTGAAAATGTCGAAATTTGAGCCGAGTCGACGTCATTTGCGGGAAGTTTCACTTTATTGGCTCAATTTGAAGAAATCTGCTGCCGAGACGCATCGATTGCTTCAGGAGGCTTATGGAGAAGGTTGTGTCGATGATTCAAGTGTTCGCGGATGGTTTCGACGCTTCAAAAGCGGTGATTTCGACGTGGAAGACAAGGAGCGTTCCGGGCGGCCGCAAATCTTTGAAGATCGAGAATTGGCGACTTTGCTTGATGAAGATTCTTGTCAAACGCAAGAAGAACTTGCTGAAGCATTGGGAGTTGACCGAACAACCATTTCCAAGCGTTTGAAAGCCATGGGAATGATCCAAAAGCAAGGAAATTGGGTGCCGTACGAACTGAAGCTGAGAGACGTCGAACGGCGTTTTTTCACTTGCGAACAGCTGCTTCAGCGACATAAAAGAAAGGGTTTTCTGCATCGTATCGTGACTGGCGATGAAAAGTGGATACGTTACGATAATCCGAAGCGAAGAAAATCATGGGCACTACCCGGCCATGCATCATCATCGACGGCCAAGCCAAATATTCATGGCGCCAAGCTCATGCTCTGTATATGGTGGGACCAGCTAGGTGTGGTTTACTATGAGCTTCTGAAACCGAATGAAAGGATCATAGGTGAGGTCTATCGACGACAATTGATGCGTTTGAGCCGCGCACTGCGAGAAAAACGGCCACAATACTCCGACAGGCACGACAAAGTTATTTTGCAACATGACAATGCTCGCCCACATGTTGCACCGCCGGTGAAAACATACTTAGAAACGCTCAAATGGGAAGTCCTACCCCACCCGCCGTATAGTCCAGACGTTGCTCCGTCTGATTACCATCTTTTCAGATCGATGACGCATGGCCTGGCTGACCAGCACTTCCATTCCTACGAGGAAGCCAAAAAATGGGTGGATGACTGGATAGAGGCCAAACCGGTCGAATTTTTTCGCAACGGGATTCGTATGTTGCCAGAAAGATGGGAAAAAGTTGTAGCTAGCGATGGCCAATACTTTCAATAATTCATTTGTAACCATTTTTTCACAATAAAGGCTCAAAATTTGAAAAAAAAACGGGAAAGACTTATTCACATACCTGATAATTGTTATATTCCATATATATATATATATATATATATATATATATATATATATATATATATATAATTATTGCACTGGTAAGTTACGCGTCAAAACAGTGGTTACGGAACGATATTGGTTGAATTTTTGGCGAAATGTTCACGTAAAATTAATGCAGTGTGAGCTGGTGCATTATTGTGATGAAAAAACCAAGAGCTGTTTTTCCATAAATCTGGCCTTTTGAGACGATAGATTCGCACAAACGACGCATAAAACTCAAATAATATTCTTTGTTAATCGTTTGGCTGGTGGTAAGGAATTCATAATATAACATACGACGATAATTAAAGAAAACCGGAAACATAACTTTGATTTTTGAGCGACTTTGGTGTGATTCTTTCAGTTACCGTTCTCCTTTGGCATGATATTCGATCGCTTGATCGGTTATTTCTGGATCGTGAGCGTAGACCCAAGTTTCATCTATAGTTTTATGCGTTCCATGTCCTGATAGTCCGAAAGCATCGTTTTACAAACTTCCGTGCGACGCTTTTTTTTTTTAAAAAAATTGAGTGTTTTTGACACCAATTAAGATTTTACTCTTTTCAGGCATAAAATGTCTTTCAAAATGATGTTGACTGACCCATTTGAAATTCCAACAATATCAGCAAGAGCTCTAGTAGTCAATCGATGATTTTTCACAACCAATTCTTTGATTTTGTCGACGTGTAGCCCATCAGTAGATGTTCTTGGTCGCCTTTGATATGGTTTGTCTTCAACACGTTATCGACCTTCTTTGAACAATTTGTGTCAATCCAAAATACTTGCTTTTGACATTGATTTTTCACGAAAGGCCTTCTGCAACATTCTGAACGTTTCGGCGGCTGATATTTCATTTTGCGCACAAAATGTAATGCTACTTCTTTGTTCAATAATTTCAGACATTATAAAAACCGAAGAGACAACTTTTCTTTTTTCTCAAAACACAAGCGTAACTATATGACAAATGAGGATAATTGCGTAAAATTGTTGCACAGATAACTCTGGCAGTGCTACCAACAGAGTAACAACTAGAGCAACACCAAAAGAAAACTCGTTAGGTTTACTCCCGATCCACGACCTGAACACCGTCTCCGTCGGCTCGTCGCATCCACCGAAAACAAAAAAAGAAGCACCGAGAACAAAAAAACAACTCCGTCTGCCGAGCGACGCGCACTCACCTCGATTTCTCTCTCTCTCTCTCTCTCTCTCTCTCTCTCTCTCTCTCTCTCTCTCTCTCTGGCCTATGAAGGACCACGAGTCCTTAGGCTCTAATAAATACAATTCTAATTCTAATTCAATTCTCTCTCTCTCTTACACTCAACACCTTGGCGGGATGGTGATGACTCCGGGTGGGTTCTTCGGTGCAAGGGTGGTGTCGAGCCGATGGTTCGGCGTATTGTTATGGTACCGCTTCTATTTCCGCTTTCCTCCTCCTTCTTTCTCGCCTTTCTTCTACTTGTTCATTTCTCTCTCTCTCTCTCTCTCTCTCTCTCTCTTGTCTCGCTTTACACTATGTTTCACCCTCTATTGCTCCGCATCTTTTCATATGCCCTCACTGCTGCCGCACTCTCTCTTCTTCACTCTTTCACTGCACTATATTCTCACGCCTTATTTATTTCAATTCCTTATCTACGATGACATCTTCCTTTCATTATTTTCTCTTCCTTCTAATTCTCTTCCGCTCTCTCTTTTTATTTCTTCTTTCTCTTTTTCTTTCTGTCTTTCTTCTTCCTTCTAATTCTCTTTCACGCTCTCTTTCTCTTTCGTTGACTCTATCTTTTCTCACACCTTATTTCTAGTTTTACACCTTTGCTCATATCCTTTCTACTTCTTACTTTCCACGCCTCTCTCGTTGTCTGCTTTTCTTCCAGGCTACTTTCTAGCGCCGCTTCTTTTCTCTCTATTCAACATCGGCTCTTCACTCATTTGATCTCCATACTATCTACTTCTGCCTCTCTTCTCTTCTCTTTCTCCACTCCCCACGCCGCATCTACCTCCTCCGTCGACGAAAACGAGAGCGATCGTGCACGTCATGCGTCTCTCGAAAATTTTAGAGAACAAAAAAAAGTGATTCATACGGCGATTGGATCGCGTCAGACGAGATGCTTGTGGCTCCAAATATAAATCATTAACATTACTTAAACTCTTAGATAGGAAACTTTAGAGAAATATAACTCTATATATAGAGCTCAATGTTGATGTCGCGTCTATTCGTTTTCAATATTATGCTTTATATATAAATATTTGCTTCAGCTTCATAAGTAGGAAAACACATAAGCTTTCAACTATTAACCAAATTTCAAGCAACCTTTAATAAAGATTGCATATTTCAATGCTTTTTAAGTCAGAAAAATCATGATTTTTTTCGTATCATACTAGTTGTTTTAATTTCATTTCAAAATAATTATGTAATTTGAAATTTTTTTCTTATTTAATAGGCATGAACACAAATTAAATAAATAAATCAATATAAATCAGTTATCAATTTTTAATATTATTAAATTTATTTTAATTTAATGTAAAAAAAATGCTATACTTATAAGTTATACTTTTTATAGTTAAAATTTTCAATTCATTAAATTGAATTAATAATTTCGAAAATGTTCCGACTGTTTCATATCATCTTAAATATCTACGATAATTTAGTCAGCTACTAGTTATATCTTTAAAATTATTACGACATAACAACTGTATGACTTATCAAAAAAATTTTAATATATAAATACCATAAATAAATTTGTATTAACTTTATTTATAAAATAATAATAAATAGTTGATTCAGTATAAAAAAATAAATTAAATTACTGTTGCATGTATAGTATTCTGCAAATCTTAAATGAATTGTTATCGTACAATTTAACAAATTTAATTCGTAATTATTCATTTTAAATCATAAATTACTTAATTCGAATACTCAAGGATAATAGCAAAAAAGAATTCTAGCTTCAACTAAAATGCTAAAAAAAAGTATAAATACTTTAACCGCTGATATTTTCAATTTTTTGTGAACTGATTTAAGCTAAATTTTTTTCATAACAATGAATTAATTTTACACATTGGTGATTTTATTTGTTTAAAATTAAACCTTCTCCTACGTTGTCTGAATTTTCGTTTGAAAGTCGACCTTCTAGTCTTTCGTTACTTTCGCTCGTCAGCTGATCGCCAGCCATCTCATCGACGCGCGCGCGAGCGTTTTAATGTTACTTACTTGGCGAATTGCGCGCGTGTCACACTTATTTGACAACTCGGCTTTGTGACTGGTCACAAAAATATATATATTGTTCAATTATAATTAAGAGGCCAAATATTATAAAAAAGAAATCTTAATACTTCTCTAAATAAACTATTGATTTTAAGAATTTTTAGTATTTTCCGTTATCGTAAGATTGTTTATACATTCGAAAATGGTACTTATGTCAACTGTTGTGAACTAAACTAATAAAGATTTTCATCGATCTATCAGTTGCAAAAAAAATATATTTTTAATTAAATAATGGAATAACGACAGCTAGATGGTCTTTGTTTATAGTCACTCCCGTAGCTAGCATCTGAAATATAAATAAAAATTGGTCTAAATACTATGGATTGTAAAGTATAATCTGACTGGCCCTACCAGTATTACTCAGTCGATGTATATGCTGTCATCCCATGTTTCAAACCGTATCAGTTCATCTTCAGGGACTTCTGAAATAAACAATTCCAGTAACAAAATTATATATATCCGACCCCCGCTTTTTTATTATTTTTTATATTAGATACCCCAGAAAAATATTTGTATTAAAATTAATTATCCAACATTTCTGCAAAAAAATTGAACCATCGAATTCAGTACAATTATTATTGAAACCCTTCCTAATATAACCCGTCTTTTGCAAAACACCCTATATAGACTTTATTTAAAATTGAAAATTCTACTTACGTCGACTATTGTTCTGATAATTGATTGCCGTTGCCATCGGCTCGAACAATAACGACGCTTACTCGTTGAAAATTACTCTCGCATGTTGTTATAAACCAGTTTCCTAATGGAAATGCGTAGGAAAAACGTGAACTTTCCGCACGTAGTAAGGAAATTATATAAAAATATTTTAGGCGAAACGAATAAGAGTTTGCAAAGGTCCGAACGTAACTTTGTATAAATGCGCAAATCCACAGTTCTAGCAACTCTCTCCTTCTCTGATGGCTACAGATTTAAAGCAAAGAACCTGGCTTTGGCAACCCGAAGTGGTGCCCTCTGTACAATTTAGAAAGTGTCTGGGCGTCGATGCGGCTTCTTGGTATTCTTTATACATTTCTATACTTGTGCTTTTCTATTCCTATCTGAAATAGAACTTATTACTACAATAAATTATATTAAAAATTAAAAATTAAAAATAAAAATAACAATAAAATTAATAATAAAATAAAAGAAAATAAAATAATAAATAAAATAAAAATAATAAAAACGATATTCTATGTTA
The DNA here is from genome assembly GCA_018907035.1 of Sycobia sp. Sy_11. Lineage (NCBI taxonomy): Eukaryota > Metazoa > Arthropoda > Insecta > Hymenoptera > Epichrysomallidae > Sycobia > Sycobia sp. Sy_11. Next base: position 7,863,392 of record JACCIC010000005.1, read on the forward strand.
GTAAAGGGCAACCTAAACCTAAACCTAAACAATTTAGTTCCAGAGGATGAACCGTAGTGGTTCGGAACGTCGGACACCAAAGGTAAATCTAAATTTATGGTGGTGGGGACAATCAGGTTGTTCTTTACTAACCTAGAATACTGTTTTTATTATTTTTATTTTATTTATTATATATTTTTTTATTTTATTTTATAATTAGTTTTATTTTTATTTTTATTTTCAATTTTTAATTTTTAACATAAGGTATTGTAGTAATAATTAATAAATATTTTTTCATTGGTCTTACAGTCCAATCAAATCAATCGAAGACAATACGTAACAATATCAATACATATCTACATTAACATTAATACATTAATACACTATACAATATTTATATTAATATTAATATATCAATATACAAAAATAATAAAAATAAAAAATAAAAATTAAAAATTATAATGACAGTCAGACTGTCCTTGTATACAGTCACCCCTGTAGACTAATCTGAAAATAAAATATTAGCTGAAAAATTTTTTTTTTGTTAGTAAAGTGCAATCTAACTGTCCAATAAAGCTATTATAGTAATAAGTTTTATTTCAGATTCTACAGGGGTGAATATAAACAAGGAAAGTCTAATTGTCATTATTTTAGCTCATATATTATATTATAAAGACAGTCAGACCGATAAAAATATTTATTAATTTAATTCAGAACAGTCGACATAAGTACAATTTTTTATTTTAAGTTATATAGGTGAACTGTATTGAAATAACAAGTGTTAACATTAATAAGTGAACTGTATTGAATTAACAAGTATTAAGAACAGAAAACAATGATTTAAGTAGTTTATAGACACGAGCAGCAAATGCACTAAATAATAAAGTAAATCAAAATACATTCGATTTACGAGAAAATATATTACATCTAGTTAGGTCATATTACCGGTATTACAAAATATACACGTTCGCTTAAAACTTATTTTTTCCTACTGCACCATGGAAAGAAGTAAGCTGTATAACTAGATTAAGGACTGTATTTCATATGTCTATAAGATTTCTACAAGCGAATCAGTTAAAGATATGTTATAGTGTCGTCCAAATGTGCTGAGAGATCCGACAGATCTCATATGTTTGATTAGCAATGATAAAATCACCTTGTCTGTGGGCGTCGCAATTACGTTCAGATAGATAGTATTGGAAACGCGAAATACAAAATTTGAAGCTATTTTATGAAGATTCAATCCACAAGGTATGTTTTTTGGCGTAGACTACGCTGGTCTGATTATTGTGCGTTTGATCAAAACAAGAGATGAAGGAAAAACTCAGCAATACATATGCCTCTTCGTTTACATAGCTATGAAAGCTATTTACTTAGAGATAATTTAGGACACGACATATACAAGTGGTGTATTGTTAGCCGCATTTCATCGCTATACAGCTCGTTGAAATCGTTGCAAGGAATTATACACCAATAGAGGCAAATACTGTTAGTGCAAACAGACAGTAATGCCTTCGGAACACAGGTTACACATTCACTTACCGACTTGAGAACCAATTGAAAGTTTAATCTAGTGACCGCTTCACATTTTGGTAAATCTAGGAAGCCACTGTACAGTCAGTGAAGAATCATATATGGAGAAATATAGGGAAACAACTAGTTACGTTTTTAAAGCTAATTGATAATATTGAATCGAGGCATGCCTTAACTATAGGATGTTGATATTTTTGTCAGATGATGGAGCTGATATACAAATCATAACATAGGCTTTTTACATATACAGCGTAACTCTTACCTACTTCTAAACTTAATACTAATAAAGAGAACATTCCTATAAGAAATGCCGGCGCTACGAATTTAAATGACCCAACACGTTTGGGCCAGATGTAGTGCAGAATATTTATCGATTCTTCAAGTAAGAAAGAGATGATTGCAATTTTAAGACTATAAGGATATTGTAATTGTTCGTGACGAGTACAGCCTCCTTGGTCAATGGCCAAGAGCTTGGATTACCGCTTTTCCAGCCAAAAATGATAATTAGGTGCATATTATAATTATCAAGACTAGTCCAGATGAAATCTGTTGTGAAGTTAGTTTTGGTGTAATATTTCCACAAACTCAACGAAAAAGATCTCAGTGAAAATATTTCTATAATAACAAATATAACTTGAAGGAATCGAATATTCGTTTCTCTGTCGCGATGTCACTAACACAATAATTTGCGACTGATCACACGAGATGCGCAGATCAATAAAAGGCTAGCATGAGAACGATTGCATTTATACATTTGTATTATGGTAGAAGGAATACCAATACGGCATAAATTTGGCATAAATAAAATCATTTGCTCTTGAAGTAGCGATTCGAAAGGTTCTATAAATGTTTTCATTTTCTTTAAAATTAGAATGTAATCGGTATTTGAATGACTGTCCGCACGTTCTTTTTAGTTAACGTCTGCAATAAATTAATTCTGTTATATTTGTTGAAGAAGAGACTGAGATTATCAATATTAAATATATAAACTATATTTATTTAGTTGTATTAGTAAATACATATGTAAAGTCGGTACTGCGTATAGCTTGAGCTCACTGAGGCTCTTACAAGACTGAGCCCGCTTTTCTATCTTTATTATCTTTAGTTTCACTACTTCCTCCTCCTTCTCTTAACTATAAGACATACACTATGCTATGTATGTACTAATGTATACAAATATGAGTAAGACTTTTTAATTCAAACTTCGCGGGTTTATCAATTCGAACAAATGTTTTTAGTTTTAAGTTGGTATAATAGTACTGCCAGAGTTATCTGTGCAACAATTTCACGCAATTATCTTCATTTGTCATACAGTTACGCTTGTGTTTTGTGAAAAAATAAGAGTTATCTCTTCGGTTTTTATAGTGTCTGAAATTATTCAACAAAGAAGTAGCATTAAATTTTGTGCGCGAAATGAAATATCGGCCGCCGAAACTTTCAGAATGTTGCAGAAGGCAACACTATATTTAGGCAAATACTATATTTAATTTCACTACTTCCTCTTCCTTCTCTCAACTATAAGACATAAACTATGCAATGTATGCATAGCTTTCAACAGATTTAATTACGTATATTTCCACAATATTAACTGTAAGCTACACATTGTGAACCTATGTGTTTACTCAATGCAGAAATATTCGTTCAATTACAGTTTCCACAAAAAAAATGGCAGGTTTAAAATGGTGATTTCTAATTTGTAGTTTTTAAAACAAAAAGCTTTTATAAAATCAAATGAATTTATTCAAAATAGATGTGTAGTAGTGAAATTATGAATTATATTTTATAATTAGAATTGAATATTCAAATTGATGAATAGACAATTTCCATCTATATATTGAATATTAGTAAAGTCACCTTCTTTGGATTAAAATAAAAAAATTATTGAGTAAAAAGATTGCGCTTCATTGATACATCCTCACATAATTTGGAGGAGATTGTTTGTCTATACATTCTCCCAGAGCCGTCCTTAGGCATCGGAGGACCCGGGGCAAGAAAATAGCGCGAGACCCCTATACGTGGGAATTAAATTTCGAAAATTAAAAAATCTAGTCTGTTTTGCTAAAATTTGGCTAAAATATTCTATTTAATTTGTTAAAACTTTTGGTTATATCAAGCAATCAAATTAATCAATTTACATTAAATACATTTTATGTAATAATCACATGTTTGCAAAGTCAAAATTAATTTTTTCTTTTTAATTAATAATTTGCCTCTTTTAAACGATCATTTTTATATTTCTTCATATACTTTTTTATTCTTTACAATAGTATAGAATAAATTATGGGATTATGTCAAATAAATACCATATTACATATTTCATAGATTTGATTGACTATCGAGGTTTAAGGGGTCATTTCTAGCCTTTTTGCATAAATTTTCAAAATTTTTTTCTTGCAGTAAACTTTATTATGACACTACAATTTTTTTTATATTAAAAAAATACATATTGAAGTCTGCAAAATTTTTTTTTTCTTTCATTTTTCATCCAATATGGCCCAGATATGGCTGCCACAACGAAGCTTACTTTTTTTTCTGGCTGACATCATATCTTGACACAGGAAGCTCTGAAATAAAAAATTCAAAAAGTATATTAAAGTATAAGAAAGTGGCTATAAAGTGGATAATCGGAATATATTTATAAAGTACCTGTTGTACTCATGGAAATTGTATTAAGTTTGCTCATATATCTTTTATCTTCAAAATATTCATAATACTGTAGTTCTTACTTTCTATTTTTCTCTTTTGACGATAACGTATCTTATAATCGTAATAGCTACAGTAAGTCTTATGTTAACCTCAGATTCACTGTAAAAAATTTTCACAGAAACCAAGCCTTGTTTGCTTTGTTCAAAGAGAAACGAAATGATATAACCTAACTCAACCTCGAATTCTATCAGGCCGGGATTAGAAAGACATAGTTTAAAACTATTTAATATTATAAATTTTTTTCAATATTATACTTGATCAAAATTTCGAATTTAAAATATTCTGTCTTTGGAATTATTGAATTTTTTTGGTATGGGAAAACATTTTCCGTAGTATGGGGCCCCCCAAAGCGCGGGGCTCGGAGCGACTGCCCCGGTCGCCCCCCTAAAACCGGCTCTGCATTCTCCTTTATGTTTTATCTCTTTTATTTACTAAATGTATAGCATATGTATATGATGTATACCTGTACTTGTTTGAGTCTTCAGAAGAGGCGGCAGTGGCAAATATGCTATTCATCGTTATTTCATTTATTTAGGACAATAATTACATGCGTCGTATTTTATATCGACTATATGTTTCATTATGGTATCAAATTTCCATTCATTTTAAAACAATTATAAAATTGCAATAAAAAGTATTATCACTCTTAACATTCTAAAATTCTTCTAAATTCGAATATTTAAATGCAGGCTCTTTAGTAAAAACTAATTTTTCGTCTTTGTTTCAGATTTTTTAAAATAGTTAATACTATAATCATCGATATAATACAATGATGCATTAATTTTTCTTGTAAAAACAAGTAAAAACACTTGAAGTTTTATTGTATTCATTGCAATTGATCCAGATTTATTACGAAATAGATATGCAGTAGTATTATGTATAGCATGGTGTTATTGTTATCTTACGATTGGTTTCCATACTGTCATTACTGTGATGCCGTCACAATGTTGTTCCTGGATAACGCCGTTGGATCGACAATTTAGCAATACAGTGTCAACCCGAACTTCCAGACTTGCTCTATTTTTTGCATTAGTCGTAGACCTATTCGCATGCATTACGCCTGAGCAGCAACAGCCTCTTTTACCGACACGTTATGCCTCCAGAATCGTTGAAACAAAATCTGGACAAATTCGTGGTATTTTGCAGGTAATTTATTGAAATTTTATACATATTCATTGCTTAAAATGTTTATTTATGTAAATGAATTTGAATTTTTTTAAATATAAATCCTATTCGAAATTTTCATTCATCGATAGAATAATATTTATCAGAGATAAAGGAAAAAAATTTTATTGGAAAATTTCATTAGCAACTTGACAACCGAAAAATGTAATTACTGCCATAAATTTCTTAGTCTATTTTTATGAAATAATATAATCTTTGGTCATAATAGAATTCGAAAGAAATGTGTCCACACCGTGAGCAGTCTTTATTACAAGCAAGAGATGAGTGTTGGGAAACAGAAAAAGGATAGTGAATGAAGGGGGGGGGATAGAAAGGTAGAACTGGCGTGACATGAGAAAATGCGGCTGTTCAATTCAATTAATTTCAATTGTTCAAGATTTTAAGGTATTATCTGGCCATTGACATTACAGAAATACAGTATGCAATAATAGCCGAAATAAAACGCATTATCAGTATAATGATTATGATATTTATAAAACACAAAAAAATTAAATATATAAAAATAAAATTAAAATTAATATTAATTTCGGAGGCCTATGATGGCTCGATCGCTAGAGCGAAGGACTAGTAACTTGGTGATCCGAGTTCAAATCCCGGTCTCGGCCGATTGATACAGGCACTTCTGTAATAATTTAAATGTGCTTTGTTTACAAACACATCATAGACCTCTTTCGCTGATTAGCACCGATATTTGGAAGCATAAATAGAGCGACGTTAAATAACATAAAAAAAAAATATTAATTTTAACATTGAATTGAAAAGTAATATTAAAATTAAAACTAAAATCAACAATAAAAATAATAGTAGATATAAGAACAATATTAATAAAGAATATAAGTAACTATAGGTCATGTGAATATTCAATAAAGTTAATACAATAATTTTCAAAGAACGCAGGCGAGAAAAAAGTTCATTCCATGAGTGAATATTTTTATTACAACAATAACATGGAATTCGGGATAGAGGAGAAGGTTAAATAATACACTCTAATATTTTCGCGCTAAAATTACCAACTTGCTTCGGCATAAAAACCTCTACGGTAAACGAGGAAAAGCCGGAGCAAGTGTACTTTATTAATAAAATAAAATTCAAAAGGTGTATCTACACATATAAATATAATGTAAAATATAATATTTTAATATAATATAATATAAACATATAACTATATTGAACTAAACTAAAATATACAAATTTTCGCACTCACGAGCAAATTGTATAAATACGTGCGCGCACGCGTACAATCGAACACACGCAAACACCACGCACACATTCAAACCTTGTCCGGCGCAGTTGTGTGTTGTTTGCCAGGACGGTCGGTCGCTGGTATCGAAACGGAAGCCAGTCCAGGAACCCTCAAACGTGCCGCGGTGCTCCGACGTCTCGGAAACGGGTACAGCCCTTGCCCCACGTACGTAACCGGGCGATCTTTAGACACCCGCAATGGACGCCTTTGCCAGATCGCCGCACTTGGCTGGCTTTGAACGATGGTTCGTTCACAAAGACGGCTCCCTTGAGCGTCTTGTCCATTCGACTTTTTACACACCCGCGTAGCACCGAACACTGCTCACAGGTTACAAATTACACGCACACGTACAATAAATATACACACTAAGACCGCGAGACTTGTATACACGCTCGAACTCGGTGGAATCGTCCGATCGTTGCTTAGAAACTCAACTCTACGCGAAAATGAATCGACTAACGAAAAGACGCGATGATTTTTGAGTTAGCTCCACACACAACGATGAACGAAATTCAACTGCCCAAATTTTGCTACAGCAAAATGCTGTTTCTATTCCTATACCTATGAACGCGGCGTAAGGCCGAGCGAGCACGGGAGTCCCCGTCATTAGGGTGCTCCTCCCACGTCGAGCCCTACAGCCTCGCGCACTACCATTCACTCGTGTATTTCACACCATTTATTTGTGAATATTTTCTAAACACGATCTACCCACTACATACCTACACATACATACGCGCGCTCACACACACAACTACGTACACCTACACATCATTTACACTCCTATATTATCTACGCGTATAATCGCCGTGAACAATGAGATTACATTAGATTGATTTTTAAATTTAAAGCTATTAGTAAACTACGAGTGTTCACAACATTTGAGAATTTGAAGCAATAAAGAATCCGTCAGAAACTGTATCTTATTTTGAAATGGCATAATGGTATACAATCGTAAATTAGTAGAAATATGTTTGCAACTCTAACCAGCGCGTTCATTGATGTTTTTATTTTTAATTGGAGTTCTGCTGACAGCCTGTGATATAATAATGCAGAAAAATCAAAGTAAGGTAATACTAAGATTTTTGCTAATAAAATCTTAATGTTTAATGAAAAGCCATTGTTGCAATGCTTATTTATATTTAGAAAAAATAAACATTTTTTACGTTTATTGAGTATTGCTTCCTATAACAATGTTTCATTTAATACAAAACTGAGTAATCTCAACTACTTATCTATTATTTGTCTTGAATAATCAAGCAAAATAAGAGAGGTGCTAAGATTGTAAAGTATATTGATTCAGGCACCGACTATTATCCACATAACCTTCGTTTTAAATGGATTAGTTATTAAATAATTACTATTAGCCCCACAGATACCATACTCACAAAAAGATTGTTGAATAAAAGTCAAAACATTATCAGCGTAAAGATAGTTCATAAGAAGGTGAATTCGGTTTCAACTCTGTTGAAAAAATTCTGGTCTTATTCCACAATTAATTTGATATCATTAATACAAAAAGAAATAATGGTTGACTCATAGATTTTTACGTGATGCATTTGTGTAAATTGAAGTGGTGTTAAGCCTAAAGATTATAGTGTGTCAATCAGTATAGATTTCGAAGTAGAGATATTCTTAAACGCAATATTCAAATTTGAAGAAGCATTCAAGATGAAGTCTTTAATCTCATCCTAGTACCCTGTTTGCGGAGAATTATATATTACGAAAGTTAGCATATGAATTCAAATGGTCTTAATCTTAAATAAATTAAATTCTGACATTTTGGTATAGTTTTTTTTCCAGAATTCGAGTAATGAATTTCTCGAGATCGAACCGCTCAGTGTGTATAAAAGCCGCGACCTCCTCTGGTATTTCCCTTTCTATTATTATGATAGAAGATAAACTCATTAATTTGTATGGACAATAAATTACTACCACTTTTGAGAAATGTTTCAGAAATTCCGTAAACGTGTATATTAGTTGTTGTGATTAATTAATGGATACCATAAAAATGTGCATTAATCTATTGAATATTGCAACAAAAAGTTTTAGTAATGTAGGACACACTCGCTTATCAATAGTAGAATTATCAAAATAATTTAGATTAGAAATACAATATTTACAACATCATCTGGTTTTTGAGATACAATTTTTAGTTGATCGTAGCAGTGGTCACATTAAGACTTATTTTTGCAGTTATTTGTAATAGCCAAAACTTGGATTCCATTATTATTTGTATTATTTGTAATTATTTGTAATAGCCTTAATTTGGATTCCATTCCAAATTAAGATGCCAGTGGATATATACCGAAAGAGTAGATCTGCGAATTTTTGGTTTGGAGTACGATAAAATGAGTTTCTTTAAAATCGGCTTATTAATTTAATTGTTAGTAAATAAAAACCGAAGGAGTAAATACATATAATTTCTTTAGAATATGGGCGCCTGTTTCGATGGGGACGGGCACTAACTCAGCTCGCCTCGGTCCTTTCTTTGGGTCTTTAGATCACATCAAAGACGAACCTCGTTGCTTCACGCACACGTCTCCTGTTCGCGTAATTTTATCTCTGAAATTATCAGTTCAAGCTCAGCGCGCCTGTACCAGTTAGTCCAAATCCCGAGTCAAGGATATAAGCTATTCCTTTCTCTGCACTTCAGTTGGTTCAAGCACGCCAACCCTCTTTGGGATAGAGTCTATTGTTTTAGTATTTTTCCTATTTTATTTTGTGAAATAAGTTAGTTTAATTAAATTAACATTTATTAATCTTTTTTATTAATACATTTCGAAAAATCGAATTGAAAATTGCGTTATAGTATTGTTCAATGCATAATATTTCTTTATAAAAAATATAAAAATTTTAATAAGATTCATAATATATTAAAAATATATTTACAAAAAAAATATAAATGTTCCAAATAAACTATAATTTTATACTATAATACATTTAATTATTCGATGATGATAGGGCATTTTTACATTTGAATATATTGTTAATTCGATCACTCGTTCTCCGTAGCCAGACCACAATTGCGCTTTCGACATCTTGAACGGTGACATTCAAATGGTTCGAATAGGTTGCTGCAAATTAAATAATATTTAGCTCAATTATTCTTATTATTGTAACAATATATAAATATATAATCATCTGTCGTTTCATATTTTGAAATTATTGCAGTCACTTGGCAAAACATTCGAATTCGTAGATTTACTAAGTAAACCGATAGATAAAGTTTAAAATTATAAAGCTAATTCTTCAAATTTCAATATTTTTCCCATAAGATGGATATGTATAGATCCAAAATGACCGATATCAATATTAAATAAAGAATAATGAATAGAAAATCAACATAATTAATTATAGCATAAAAATAGCATAATAATGTAGCAAAAAGTTTTAAAGAAAAAATTGTTCATTCTTACAAACAAAAATAGACGCAAATAGCGTTCTATTCATTTTTTGGACCCCTTTCTTATTCCCGTCCAAGTGTAAACTTATGCAATTTCGTTAGATAAAGCACAATTTAAAAAGTTCCTGACAGTTTTCTCGATTGTTGCGCCTCCCGTTTTTAATAATAATCTTTCCTGAAATGTTTAATTGAAATATAAATTAAGGGGGGGGTAAGGTATTTAAACTTTTTTTGGTCATTTTTTTTATTTTTTAAATAAATGCTTTATATCTCAAGAATATTATGTCAATTTTTCAAGTTAATCGGAGCAAAATTGACAAAGTTGTGAGTATTTGAACATTCGTTGTTCCAAGTAGGATTTTTACATATTCGTAATTCTGCTAGACAATTGTGCGGCGCGCTTACTTCAGATACTCTAAACTCTTTTAAACACAGCTATACAACACTTCCCACTGAAGTTCTTAGAGCTGTTAAACCCGTTTATGAAGACTTGAGTAAAGACGAACTATTGCAGTGATGTCTTGGAGGTTTTACACAAAATAATAATGAGAATCTCAATCGGCTAATCTGGAGAATCTCTCCAAAGTCAGTGAGTGGCACCTCTACAATTGTTGAGATTTCAGCTAATGTAGCTGCATGTACTTTCAATGAAGTCTCTTTTGCTCTATTAGCCATTATGAAAAAGATGCAAATCAGTAGAGGGTCAAGTTCCCACGAATGGGCGCGACAAGTTGACGAGTTGCGAATAAATACAGCAAAGGAACAAGCGTCACACGACAGTAAAGAAGGAAGAGTTTTACGTAGACAAATACAAAAAGATGCTTTAGACCATGTAGATGAAAGCGTTTTGCTGTATGGGCCTGTATTGACGATTCTATATGAACTCGAAAGAATTATAAAGTTTTATTGTGAATTTTTTAGTTTACAAAACTTTTAAGCCGTTTCCTGAAAACTGCCATTTTTGAAAACAGTGTACATCCTCACACAAAATCTACAGAACCAATCAATTTGAAATTTTGCACAGTACATCTTTACATAATTCATCAGGTAAGGTCGTCGAGTTTTTTGGTTATTTTTATTAATTCTTAATTTTACAGTAACAAATAACCCAATTTTTTATAGCAAACATCGGATTTTTTAGCTTCTTAGGATTACCAAAAATTCTACAATTAAAAAAAAAAACAACAGCATTACCTGAGGAAACATCTCCTTTGAAAAATGCACTTTGGTTTTTGCAATTCCGATGATTCTGTCGTGCGTAATCGTGTACACCGCAAAACAACTTTTTCTCGAGGAGCCTCCGGAGAGTCAATGTCACTCGCTTAATTTTCAATATTTTTCAATGAAAATTTAAGAAAATATTGTTCAAATAATATATTCTTATATGCAAATTGACTGGGTAATCCAGCTGGATCTGTGTCGTGAGAAAAAATTCTTAAAAACATGCCTGTTTTATACCGAATTAACTTTACCCCCCCTTAACAATATTATTATATGCAATATTAATAATACAAGCACATACAATAATTTGATACATTTATGTTTTGAGCCATAAAAATGGATTCTAAATTCTCTTAAATTAGAAAGCTTCAAAAATTTTAAATAATTTTCAAAATTATTGAAACATATCTAGAATATCATTGATAACGCAGAAGCCTTGAAAATTTAAAGAAATGGCAAAAAAGTTCACTTATTGTTTTTAAAAAATCTGACAATTTTAAAAAACTTATTTTTGACTTTTTTTTGTCAATTATCGAAAATTTTATATTCAACAGTGGTACATAAACTAATAAAGAATAGAATTCGAATACATAAACTATATCTGTTTAAAATATCAGACCTCTCTATTTTTGTATGCTTGTAGAATAAAGAAAGTATACAACATAATCAATTACAAATTGATTTTCAAATTCAACGTTGTCTCTTAAATTAACATTGAACACCTCAAAATCTTCTGGCGATATTATAAGTAATTCCTACAAAAATTAGGGGCGGCACGGGCTGCACTTCCTGCATTTCCAGATTTCAAATTACCTAATATCTCAATTACAGCATCAATTCTATTGGATAACTCAACGTGCATAAACTGCATATCATTTTTAATATCACGAATCTCATTTTTAATTTCTTCTGTAAATTATTTTAAATAAGTTTTTTAATTCTAATTTAATTAAACAATTATATAGTTTGTTTAAATAATATTTTTTTAAGCGTAAAAAACTCACGATACAACAATTTTTGGAACTCTCGTTTTTTTCTTGATTTATCGTTTTTTCATCCAAATCCATCTCATTTGTATCTAATTTGAATAAAATTACGCCATCCTTAAGAAATATAAAGGTATTAATTAGTATATATTATAATTAATAAACGTTTGAGTTCGTCTAATACACATAATCTGAAAGGAGCAATCAGATTGTCCTTCAATAATAATATTAATTTTAATTTTTATATAGATTCTACGGGGGCTGTATAGGATATTATATATAAGATCTAGTTTAGCTGCCATTATAATTATATTAGTTTATCATATAATTATAGATTTAAAAAAGACCAATGGAATATTTTAATTAAGACCAATAGAAATGTTTATTATTAAAGAACATTTATAAATAATTTCTAATAAAAGAGATCTATAATTTATAAAAATCTATTTCAAATATGGATATTAATATTTCTATATTATTTAATACTTAAATTGACAACTGGATTTTCGAAATAGAAATCAAGAAATAATTTTTCAGAAGGATTACTTGTGATTTTTGGTAAAAGCAAATTCCCTTCTTCATTCTTTTTTAATACTATTAGTTTATTATGATTATTAGTTTGTAGTATAGTCGGTGGTCTTTTCATTTGACCAAAGTTGATACTATTTTTAAATTGTTCATCTGTGATGAAGAGTGTCTTCTTGTTAGACGACATATATAAAAAACTTTGTGCAGTACTTTTATTCAACTTTTAAAAATATAGTTAATACATATAATATATTATACAAATATTATGCTATTATAATTAATATATAAAAAAATAGTAATGTAATAAATACAAATATTATTATTTGTTATACATTTAATACACGACAATTAATAATCTTGATTTTATCATAAGTTTAGGTAAAATAATTTTAGCACATAAGTTTAGAACACATAATTTTAAAATTAAAGATAAATTAATAAATATATAGTATTTAAAAATTTCGTGGTGCTATCAAAACAGACTTCTGATTTCAAAGTCTACAAATTTTTTTTTTAGTAAACTAATTTAGTAAAATAATTAGAACTTAATACAGTATATTTGTAAAAAACTATAAAAATAATAGTTTATTCAAAAATAAATTTTCCTTGTATAGGCTATCGTGGTTTTCTATAACAGAATAAATATAACCAAAAAATAATTAATCATCGAATAAAATAAAAGTAACGTAAAAATGATTGTAAACTGATTGTGAGTATATTAATTGGAAACGTGGTCTACCTACCGCCATGTTTATTCGGTTCTATTTTCCGCACGAATAACCGGTGCTAATTTTCACGCTGGGAATTTTTATAATTCAGGTTGATTTTAAGTTGGAATAATATAAATGCGTACTTAATTCCACTAGTTTTTTGAGGAACGTCTCGCAACCAAGATCACGATATCTTCGGGTCAGGAAAATTATTTACTGCCTGCCTTTTAAGGAGCGCTTCGCAACAGAAATTCAGTTAATAATTTTATTCTGGAATCGGATTATTATCAAGAATTTTCAAATTCCTGGTGAGCCAAAACCAAAACACCGCATTTGAAAAAATCGAAAATGAAAATAATGATTATCGCTTTCTACGATTCCAAGGGCATTTTCATCAGGAATTCGTTCCATCTGGCAAAACGGTTAATACTGTTTATTATCTTGACGTGACGAAGTGCTTTCTTGCCCGTATTCGTCGTGTTCGACCAGAATATCGAGAAAGTGGAAGTAGGTGTTTGTTGCATGATAATGCACTGTCCCATTGATCGACATTGGTGACTGATTTGTTTATCAAAAACGGTATTCTGTGCGCAATCACTTAACGGATTCACCTGATATGGCACCTTGCCACTTCTACTATTCTATTCGGTAAAGTGTATTTGGCGAGGAAAGGAAAGCGTTACATTGACGTAGAGGACATCCGAAAGGCAACGATTGCCGTTTTGAAGATGATTTCGGTCAACGACATGCAAAATTCATTTGACATGCTATTTAAACGCAAAACTTTGTATTGAGTCATAAGAGGATTATTTTGAAATAAATAAATGGATTTTGCACAAACAATTTATTATTGTCTTTTCTTTTGAAAAGTCTGCTAGCTTTTGAAACAGACTTTGTAAAACATGCCTTTCAAGATTTTTTTGAAAGAACAGATAGACTTTTTTTTAACAAACCTTCCTTTGTTCCTTTTCCTCTCTTTGGACTTTCAAAAATTCCTTCCTTTCCATTATTAAAATTTCGGAAAAATATGTACAGATGTATATGACAAGACACTCACGTTGCAGTTCCCAGAAGGAAGCGATTTCAAAACAACCGAAAAGAAAAAAAAAATTAGGACATGTCTGGCATGATCTCTTCGAAAGACCGGGTACACTTTTTTTTAACAAAATTTTGTCTATTCCTTTTTTCCTCTTTTTTAACTTGCCAAAATTTTCTCTTTTCTATAATTAATTTTGTGGAAAATATATCCAGACGATGTACAAGATACTCACCTTGCATGTGTTACAATATATATATATATATATATATATATATATATATATATATATATATATATATATACTGTAACGGTCGGAGCGCTGCACCGAACGAGCAGCGGTCGACCGTATGTGTCCGCGCAAATGTAAACAAATCCGTCCCGTATATATATAGAGCTCGTATCTGGCAATACTATACATCATTTGAAAGGTCTTGACATAACGTACAAAACGACGTTATGCATGATTAGTTTGGATATTGCCTTCAAAAGTTATAGATGTGTAAACATGGAGTTCACTAACGCCGAAATTCACGCTATTTTAAAGTTTTCCTTCGTCAAAGGCAAATCTGTTAGAGAAACGTTTAGTGAGATTAATGGTGTTTTGGGGGGGGGGGTGGCGCGCTATCACTTCGAACTTCAGAGGAATGGTTTCAACGATTCAGAGCCGGTGAAAACGACACCATGGATAAGCCAGCCGGCGAAAGACCTGTGTCGACGAATACCGATCAAATCATGAAATTTATCGAGTTAGACGGGCACGTGGCATCTCGTGATATCGCCCAGGAGATGAGAGTTACTAACCAAACCATTTTAAACCATCTGCAGAATATAAAGAAATCTGCTGGATACAGAGAAAAGCTTGATGTTTGGGTGCCGCATGATTTGACGCAAAAAAACCTTCTGAACTAAATCAACGCCTGCGATGTGTTGCTGAAACGGAACGAACTCGACCTATTTTTGAAGCGGATGATGACTGATGACGAAAAATGGATCACATACGATAATATCAAGCGAAAACGGTCGTGGTGCAAGGTCGGTGGACCATCCCAAACAGTGGCCCAGCCGGGATGGACGGCCAGGAAGGTTTTGCTATGTGCTTGGTGGGATTGGAAGGGAATCATCCACTATGAGCTGCTCCCATATGGCCAGACGCTGAATTCTACCATATACTGTGAACAACTAGACCACTTGAAGCAGGCTATCGACCAGAAACGTCCATAATTAGCTAACAGGAAGGGTATAGTGTTCCACCAGGACAACGCCAGACCACACACTTCGTTGATGACTCGTCAGAAGCTATGGGAGTTCGGATGGGAGGTTTTATCGCATCCACCATATAGCCCGATCGTAGCGCTAAGTGATTAGCACCTGTTCCTGTCCATGTCGAGCGCTCTTGGTGGTGTAAAATTGGATGCAAAGAGGCTTGTGAAAAGTGGCTGTCCGAGTTCTTCGCAAATAAGGCGAGGGGTTTCTACGAGAGGGGTATTATGAAGTTGCCGTCTAGATAGAAACAGATTATCGAACAAAATGGCACATGTTTGAAGTAAATGCGATCACTGTAACACTTTTTATAAAGCATTGAATGAAGAGCAAAAAAGCGGAAGGGAGATATTTCACAACCTAATATATATATACTATATACGATGTCCATATGTGTCGGAATGTGATTTCGAATGTGAATGTGTCGAAATGTGATTTTGAATTTGAATGTGACTTCTAAGAAGTCTCGTGTTTAGATAATAGGAAACAATACCAAATTGTACCGTGTGAATCCTCATGGGAAGTGCCATTTTAGGATGATAAAAGACAATGTCTAGATGTACTGGGTTAACTTCTAATAATAATTAATAACGAATTTATAGCTTACAGTAGTGTGATCATTAAACAATAGTCTATTTAAAATCTATCTCAATAAATAATATTATGTTTGTTTATATTTCAAAAATTCCCAAATAAATTAATAAATAACCGCATTTAATGAATTTTCAGTTTTAAAAAATAACGCGATCGTTAATAAATAGGTGAGATCCTTTATATTACATAATAAAATTATCATTTAGAAAATTAATTCATTTACAAATAATCGAATTCATTTGAACATTATTTTGTACATCCAAGTCAGCATACCGAATAAGGTATGATCTTATGAAGTCCGTCCCTACGAAGTTTATACTATTGTTAAATAAAATAGTTCAGTTTTGGATGAAATATCTTATTTATTCTACAACTTTTCCAATTAAAAGGATGCAATGAGAAAATTTATAATTTGCAGTCAGATTATCTATTACAGTACAGAATTGACATAAATCTATTTATTTTCAACATTTGATGTATTCTTGTATAAAGTTTATGAAAATGGATGGATCAAGTTGATACATATTTTGTAGAGATTTCATTCGATTTAGATATAATGCACAATAATGTTGAAATAATTCGATTACCTCTTAATGACATGATTGATTTTTTTAAGCTTGTAATTCCGTTAGTCGTTGCGCTAAAAATTTTTCTGTTTAAAAATTAAAATATTGAATATTACTCTAATATTTCATCTTAGTTTATATATTTGTATATGTTTTACAGGAATTGAATAATGAACATCTAGATCCAGTTGAAGTTTTTCGCGGAATACCTTACGCAGCTCCACCCAATGGAAATTTAAGATTTCGTTTGCCTCAATTGCCACGTAGTTGGAAAGGTACAAAGCATGCTGATACATATGGTCAGGTTTGTCCACAGAAATTACCTGACATACATAATCAAACTCTCGCCCTTCAAGATATGCCCCTTGGACGTTACAATCAATTAATACGTCTTTTTAAGTTCGTATCAAATCAGAGCGAGGATTGTTTGTACCTTAACCTTTATATACCAGGCAGTGGTAAGATACTTTCTATACTTTCGAAAAAAATATTTCTATATAAATATTTAAAATAAGTGAATTGTTTAGTTTCACATAGCAACATTTACATTGTATTTTCAAAGTGTGCTTTATAAAATTAAAATTAAAACACAAAAGGATATTTATAAACGTTTTAAAATACTGAAATCGAATATAGTACTCAAAATAACATCAGATTTAATTAGCATTTTAAATACCATAAAGAATATCATAAAAATCTATGTATTTTTCTAACAATGATAAACTCTGAGAAAAGTAAGTTTCATTGAAAATTAAATTAAAAAAAAATTAAAACACGCGATCTTTCTTGATCTTATTCAGGCTTTTTCATAGCTGAACTTGTACATAATTATAATAAAAGTTCTTTTAATATTATTAGGACATAGGTTTGTTAAGTCTTCATCGTAATTATTAACAAATTAAAATATAAATTATTGAAATTTGGTTAAATATTAATATTAAAAATTGTACTTACGTATGTCGACTGTTTTGAAGTAAATTAATAAATATTTTTATTGGTCTCTATAATATAATATTAGGAGGCGAACTTAGTTTCCGACTTTTTTTTAATGGAAAAAGGATATTTATGATAGAAAATGGATATATGTTAGCTTAATTAAAATATTTTCCGTCATTTTCTACTTTTTTTTCCCCATCTTTCTGACAATATTCCGATACCATGGCATAGGAACTATGATGGTTTGGAGGCGATCCAATCATCCACAAATTCTCGCACTTCTTGAACATGTCGGAGGTGCGTATCAACGAGGTCCTGTTGCATCGATGTGAATGAGTGGTAATTAGAAGGCAAAGCCTGGTGAGTACGCTGAATGCGGCAACACTTCTCATTTGAGCTCGAACAGGATGCTTTTGACGGCTTTCGCACCATGTGGTCGAGCGTTGTTATGCAAGAGAATGACTTTGCGCCTATTGCTCGCGATTGCTGAATGATCTATGTTTGATTAATGTCTGCTGTAAATCATTCACTTGGCGTTTATACACAAGACACCCTGTTGGTCCCACCAAATACACAGCAATACCTTTTGGCCGTGGATGTTCCGTTTTGGCTTTGATGTAGACAGTTGGCCTGGCTCTACCCATGACTTTTTGCGCTTAGGATTTTCATAGTAGATCCACTTTTAATCATTAGTCATAATATGCTATAGAAAACTCTTCTTTTTTGCTTGGCAATTAAAGACAGTGCGTTATTCTATCGATTCATAATGGCATTCTCGATCAAATAGTGCGGTATTCCTTTTCTTTATGACTCTTTTCTAGCGCATGTAAACGTTTGCCAACTGCTCTGTTACTAACTTCTAACTTATTAGTGAGCTCTTTTTGCGTTTGAGCTGAGTTTTCATTCAATAATGCTTACAATTCACTATCTTCAAACTTTTTCGATTGTCCAGAAAGTTCTTTGTTATTAACATCAGTATATCCACTTCTAAACCGCTGAAACTACTGATTACATGTTTTACGCGATGGAGCATGTTCGCCATAACATTCTTGAAACAATCGATAAGTTTCTGCTACACTTTTTTTCAAATCAAAATAGTGCAAAAGGACGTGTTAAAAACGATTCATCATGATTCATTTTTCACTGATCAAAAAAATGATAATGTTTACACAAATGATGGCGTGTGTTAATTGAATTTTATTGGTAAGTGCCAAAACTAAAAAATAAGTACTAGATCCGACAAATCTGACTTTTCGAACTACTTATATCGCCATCTAAACACGAAGATCAAAAACTAAGTTCGCCTCCTAATATTTTAACTAAAATAATGACAATCAGACTGTCCTTGTTTATTATTACCCCTGAAGAATTTGAAGTAAAACTTATTACTAAATATAAATTAAACTAAAAATTAAAAATTATAAAATAAAATAAAATAAAAATAATAAAAAACATAAACTATATTCTATGTTAGTTAAGGACAATCTGACTGCCTCATCATTTTATTCTCTTTTGGTGTCCGACGTTTCGAAGCGTTACAGTTCATCCTCAGGAACTAAACTAAATTTAGTTCATGGACTAAATTAAACTAAATTCAGGAACTAAACTAACTCAGTTTAGTTCCTGAGGATTCACCGTAGCGGTTCGAAACGTTGGACACTAAAGGAGAAAATAAGGTTAGTGAGGGCAGTCAGACTGTCCTTCATGAACACAGAATATAGTTTATTATTTTTATTATTTTTATTTTATTTTAGTATTATTTTATTTTATTATTTTTAATTTTTAATTTAATTTATATCGATTAATAAGTTTTATTTCAGATTCTTTGAAGGTGATAATAAACAAGGACTGTCTGACTGTCATTATTTTACTTAATATGTAATATTATAAAGACCGTTACACCGATGAAACTATTCATTAATTTGATTAGATATTTTTCGATATAGAAATTGTTATTTATTTATTCCATGTATAAATTATGGCAAATATTTTTACATGTGTTTTCTTGCATTTTTTCAGTGCCTGATTCCCGCTTTACATACTAACTTCACCTGATTTTTAAACTACACTATCCATTCTGCATTTGTACAAGGTTCTGTATATAGAGCCAGAAAAAGCCACTCCGGAGTGGTTGGTGCATTGAAACTTGCATTCGCATGGTATACTGAGACTTTCGTAGGCTCCAATATTGAATTTTACCGTCTCACAGCTTCCGCTCGCATTGCTATGTGTAAAAAAATTCTCTATGATGAAAGATATCATCGGAAGGTATCAAAGGTATGATCGGCGTCCGCATGGTCACCAATCCAAGTACGATGCAGAATCTCTAAGACTAAATTTTAATAATTATGTAGATATAGAAAAATTTACATTTAATTAATTTATGAATGAAATTCAAGCTCATTGTTAAAAATAAATTTTGAAGTGACAACTATTTTCATTTCATACTTTTGCTTCTCAATTCACTCGTATCATCCGACTGGTATCCCTTTTTTATAATTCTTTTACGAAAATGCGGAGAAAGAATAAAAAAAGAAGATATATGTAATACAAAGGTTTTACACAATAAAAGTTTCATTTTATTCTAATATAGTATTCTATATTTAAAATGTTTATTATTTAAGTGAAATAAATGCTTTGATAGTTTGAGTAAAGTCGTTTTTAATAAATTAGTCACAGTATTCTGAATGACGATGGTATTTTTTCCCTCAGTAAGATTACATTCAATAACTTCTTCATACCTCGTTTCTACAGCCTACTTTTATGGACGAGATCAAAGAATATTAATCAATATGTCTGATTAGTGAAATTTAAACCTGTTACATGCCTATTTGTGTTGGTTTCTCCTACCTGAATCGTCTCTATGTGGAAGTCACCTCTGAGTCTCGCCTCGATTATTCCTGTACATGGAATTTATTTACCAATTGAAAACCTATTTAAACATCAAAGCAAGAAATCTATTGATATTATACATAGCACTAGTTCCATGTTTGTTAATTTTCAATGGTATTCACGAGCATACTTGCTGTATTCCTATCTAGCCAGACTCTAATTCGTCACTATATGGATATCCTCAGTAGAAGAGAAATTAATAAGTTTAAGTTTTATTTCCTTGATCTCGCTCTTGATATGAGGTCACGATGGATATGCTAGACAGCTGAATACTTCGCCGCCACACTTTCCATTTACCAGGATATCTGATATTAAGTTGCTTAAACTTAATTAAAGTTCTTACAACAGAATGCGATATATCCATAACATTTTAAGGAGCAGAACTAAAGTCTGGGTTCGTCTGATACTCGATCCTTTGAAATATTTTTGTATTTTCCGGATCGTTTATGCAAGATTGCCCTTTAATTTTCGGTAAAGTTTACCAAACCTATGGTATGAACGTTGCTAAAGGGATTTTCTTCAAGGGATTCATCTTCTTCTATTCCTCTCTCAAATCATTCTTTAGTCAACTTAAACACTTTTGACGATTATAGGCATCTCCCTGTTCAAAGTTTGACTCCATTCTCGATATTTTATTTAGTAATTCTTATTTGGCATGAAAATCCCGAGCAATGATCATCTCACATATTCTTATTTGAGGAATCATTGATTTTTTATTGCCCTTTCAAAAATCTGCACTTTAGGACTGACCATCTTGAAATATTATCCCTAATTTATAACTATTTTTTCCGTAAATATTCTAAAAACACATAGTATAACACAAATTATGAATATTTAAATACACAAAGAATTATAAGAATTCAACAAATTTCATATAATATCAAATAATTTATGTTAGGGAAAACTCGAAATGAAAGTATACGAGGTCAGTAATTAAGTCAGTCAATAATTAATAATGCGAGCGATATTGTTTTTCTCGACCTATGGTAACACTGTGAACCAGTAACTCCGCCACTGTAATAGTAATTTCTTCGTCAGCTGCTTAGTGTTTTGTAACAATGCGCGAGAAATGCATGTCAAAGAACAAGAAATTGAACAGAGAAATTTCGAGCAACGGTGCGCGATAAAATTTTGTGCGAAACTCGGCGAAACCACGACAGAGACTTATGAAAAAGTGCTTAAAGTATATGGTAGTGATGCCCTGAGATCGGCATGCCGATTTTAAAAAAGGCCGTAAGAGCGTTAAAGACGAGGAGCGGAGTGGAAGGCTAATTCAAGAGCCTGTTCATTTGCTTCTTCGACAACAAAGGGGTGGTTCACAAAGAGTTTGTACCACCTGGACAAACCGTAAATCAAGTATTCTACCGTAATGTGCTCGAAAAATTACTAAAAAGGGTACTCAGAGTGCGTCCAAAGATCTCGAAGATTTGGGTTCTGCATCATGGCAATGCTCCTTGTTACGGTGCGTTCAGTGTCTCTCAGTTTTTAGCGTCTAAAGGTATCGCAACTTTACCATAACCGCCCTATTCACCGGACATGTCACCCTGCAACTTTTTCTTATTCCGCTCTTTGAAAAAATTCGTCAAAGGTAGACATCCAAGAATCTGTGACAAGGGTACTTGGAGAGGTTCCACAAGGAAAAGGCTGAGCGAGAAACTGCAGTACCCGGGGTTAATTCGTAGCTTTTGAGAGATTTCTCTGGGAACCTCGAGTGGTAGCATTTTAAGGAGATTTATGATATATCAGCAGTTTTATTTAGTTTTAATGATCGCGAAAATATGCGAAAATATAGTGCGGGATCTGAGAGCGATTGTGCGGATATTAGAACATAGTTTTCGAATTAAAAATACAATGTGAAAGAAAATCCAGAATGAGTTAAATGGACAACCTCGTTTATAATTCTACAAAACAAATCTTACGTTATTACGTATTTTGTTACTAAATTAGACAATGCAGTAGCTAATTTTTTATCAATAGCTTATTAGATAGTCACACAACCATGTCGAATCTATCGAAAGTAAATTAGCAAACGCATTAAAATATGCATTGAACATAACTCCGGAAGTGCATGCTAATAAAATGGTATTAGAGAAACTCGAACTTTAGTTTTCTATGGGTTTGTCGACGGTAAAAGCACGACTCTAATACCTTATATACCGAAATTGAAATATAGAGATAGATCGTGGATATCAGTTAGTACGTATAATAGATCAAAAGACAAATGTGAATAAAAAATCAGTCAGAATAAATAAATGTCAAAGAAGCCGTATGTGTTATATACATGAAGAAATCATAATGTTTGAAATTGCCGAAATTTTCCACGTGAATTTGTACATCTATGAAAGATTATAGCAACAGAAAATAAATTTGTTCGCGAGTGTTTGTAAATATAAATTTAACGTTCAGTGCTGCAAAATGTAATAGTGAAAATAGTGTAATTCGTAATCATGCTGTGAGATACAAGATCCTGCGAGTAGGTAAAAAGCACCTTGTAATTATATCACTTACGAGAGAAATTCTGGGGCCTCTGACTGCAGGAGCCTCAGATAAAAAAAAATGTCGGTAAAAAAATCAAAGTATTACTTCTAAAACGTACGCTGAAATGACACAGACAACTCAATTGCCTACTAAGGAACAAGGAATAATAATGGATGCAATCAATGGAATACCGATTAAAATGTACAATATAGAAATTGTCAAGCTTGTGAATCCTGTTAATATAAGATTTGTTTCAAAAATTTCTCACAGAAGAGTGTTTATTTACCTTGACAGCAAAGCAACCGCAGACAAGCTCACCGACAATAACACAAAAATAAATATAGAAGGTACTAACATAGAGATTAAACCCCTGATTTCTAAAACAAAGCGTTATAATATTCTCAAATATGTGTCCTATAATACCTCATGATAATATAATTGAAGAAATGAGAAAAAAATTCGACATACATCCAACTTCGCAAATGTTTTTCATTAGAGCCGGTATGAATAACCCGGGATTTTTTCACGTCCTCAGTTTCCGGAAACAAATTTCCGTATCTCCAGAAGATCTCTCAAAATTGCCACATTCTATGCAGATTGAATATGACAGCACTTTGTACTGGATATACTTATCTACAGAAAAGGTAACATGCTTTATTTGCAATACATAAGGTCACTTGGCTAAATATTGTAAACAATTTAAGCCACAGACTTCTCAAACATATCATTCACTCAACGTCGGGAATACAACCGATAATAATATTATGATTCCATACTCGCCTGAAGAAACAAGAAATTCAAATACTTTAGATAATTCAGCGACACACGATAATATAAATGAATTCCTTAAACCTCTACCAGTTCGGTTGTTTGATAAGGAAAGCAGTACTCCTGCTATTGTAGGAAAACGAGCTCTCTCCGACTCAAACAGTAACTATTCGAAAAGCCAAGAGGAATATACATCACAAATAATTAATATAGCTAAAAAAAAAGAAATACAGGTAGCACGAAAACAGGAAAATAATAGTATTAAAGAAACCTGAATAGAAGAAATCCAAAATCAGCTTTTATCCGCTAAAGAGCTTATTGAAACTAACGCCGAAAAATATCCACTAAATTTTGAAAATACCAATAATTTTCTATACGAAACATTTAATTATAAAAACATTCTTGACGTAGATTCAAGATTCACAAACGACAACAACTCACTAAAAATTATGCTTACTGATCTGAAAAGAATGCTAATGGAAAGAAAATTAAAAAATCGAATGGACAGAATTATAAAAAAAACTTGCTAGTTCGGAAGATATTGACGATCAATCAAGTAAATCATCTACCAGCAGCCTATAATACTAAAAATGAACGAAAAAAACCTCAGAATAATTTTTTGGAACTGCAAGAGTATCTTACCACGAATCGTAGAACTACAAAGTAAATTTCACCTCTTCGATATTCTCATTTGTGGAGACTTGGCTGTCGCAGAAGGACAAAGTTAAACTCCCTGGATTTAGAACATATTGCAAGACGGACTGCAACCAAGAAGTGGCGGAATTATAATCTTTATCCCAAAAAACTTAGTTTATGCAGAATTAAAAAATATTACTACACCTCATCAATCGGTCGAATTATGTGGCATAAAAATGAAAAGCTGTAAGCCACCTATAGATATTATTATATGTAATAGGGCTCCAGGTCTTACTCTTGATCAAGTAGAGTGGAATACCATTTTAAAAAATATTAACAGCAGTTCTTCTTTTCTTCTAAGTGACTTCAATGCTCATAGTACTTCTTGGAATTGTACTGAATCGGATACTAATGGAAAAAGATTAGAAATTTCTGTAGAGTCTAAAAACTTATTTTTGTATAATAGCGACACCAAAACATTTATAAATTTAAATCGGAACTATTCCTCTAACTTGGACCTACTTTTTTCTACTCTAGATATTTCTGAAAAAATCAATATAAAAGTGAACGATGAGACCTGGGATTCTGATCATTTTCCGCTATTTATAGACGTATTAACAGAAAAACACCACTATATACGAAAATCCTTTAAAATAAAAACTGTTCGAACAAATTGGCTCCAATTTGAGGAACTCATCGAAAAATATAATTACTAGTTCTTGACATTTGAATATAATAACAAATCTCCAAGTGAGAAATATGATTTTTTTTGTAAAAACGGCCACTGATGCAGTAAAAGATAGTGTCCCTCTGAAAAAAAATACATCCAACAACAAATAAAAAAATCTATCTCCATGGTGGGATGCAGAATGCGAACAGATAAAAAATCAGAGATCATATGCATTCAAAAAATATAATTCAACCAATGATTGAAGCGCCCTAATCGAATATAAAAAGCTTTGTTCTGTCGCTATCAAAACATTTAAAAGTAAAAAAAAACTGCTTTAAAAATTTTGCTAGCTCATTAAATTTTCAAAAAAACGGAAGGTACGTGTGGGACAAATGCAAAATTTTAAAAAATAGCTGGATACAAACCAAACCCATACATAGTTTTAATACTCTTCAAAATAAAAGCGTATTAAAAACATCAATAAGTACATTATGCCCTCCATGGGTTCAAACAGATCCAAAATGGATTCCTACAGCTCCTGAGAACACATGCGTGCCGGTAATGAACGGGAATTGATACAGAATTTTCCGATTGATACATTACTGTTATATGACTGAAATTATGACGAAATATTCAGAAATATTTTTTGTACATATTATTTATATTTCTCTGGTATACATATATAACCGAAATGTTGATGTAATTATACCGTTACATATATGTAATATGAAGTATGCACACTTATTACAATATAATATATCTGAACACAGTGAGAAATATATCATTTATATTACTAACAAAATTCAAAATATAATTAAAGAATTGAAAAAGCTATAGTAGTTTTTATATTTTATATTTGATTTAGGATCCCTCAAAGAGGAATGTCTAAGAGATATTAAAAAAAAAGATACAAGCAAAAAGAACACTTTGATCTTATGCGGAAAACAGCGACTTCACTATGTATTATTAGTAATATTTCAAATGTAATATAACTGAAATTTTCTATTTGTAACCTTTATGTAATATAATTCAATACGTTTCAGCAATATACCGTTATTACTGTATTTGTTATATTTCAAATGTTATGTATCTGAAATGTTGTTTCTGTAATTGTTTATGTAATAAACATATAACATAATATAGTTCAGTAATGTATTATTATTCCTATATTTGTAATATTTCAAATGTAAATGAAATGCTAGCGAAGGCAACATTTGAAAGAAATTATGTAGTATTACCGTCACTTTACTTTTGAAATATTTAAAATGTTATGTAATTTACATGTTGCATTTGTAATATTTCAAATGTTATGTTACGGAAACATTACAATATATATATATATATATATATATATATATATATATATATATATATGTAATATTCCCGTTACATTAGATTGGAACTATTTCAAATATAATATTAAAATTTTAATATTACAGACACATTACTGTACCATAACCAAAAACTTGTAATATAATATGCCGACTGGGTAAAGTTGCTTTGATAATTCGGCACATGTGCGTGCACACCCAACTAGCTTTGAACAGGAAGATTAAGGCGCCTTGTTTATGTGTTGTTGGCAAGTAGAGAGAAACTTATTTCATGAAAAAAGGAGATAATTAAACGAACGAAAATGAAACAAGGCAAATTATATCCGGATGATAACGACTTCACTAAGACAAATGGTGGATATGAATTGTCATAAAAATTCATTATTTTATGTTGTACAAAATCTAATGATTCATATACATTTTCATGTTCATTGAGTAACTATGTCTGCTATAAAAATAATCATATGAATCAGCAAGATTATGTAGAACTAAAACCATTACTAGAAGGATATTTAATGGTAATGAAATTTTTTAATAATTTTTTAATAAAAGGAGATAAATATAGAAGAGGAGGTTTGTATAGAGAAATTTATTTATTTAAATTAACAAAGAGGAAATTTTCATAAGAATAAAGATAACCAAAAAAAATCGTGGAAATTTAAATGAAGAGAAATTTTCTGAGGTATGGTTAAACCAGACAGAGTTGCAAAAAGACAATAGTAGTAAGGTGAGAAAACAGTGTTTGGTGAAGTGAATAGTGATACAGTTAATTTATAAAAGACTCTAAATGCAGTCAACGCATATTTAATTTTCGTTTGTGAATCATGAGTAGAATCAAACTTTATAATAATTAACAGACTTTCTGCCCTGGTTAAGAAACGTTGGCAGACAGCTATGATATTTTCAAATTAAAGAGATACTAAATGTTATGAAATATTGTTTGTACTACAATATCGCATCTGTATCATTGTAATATTTTGGTTTTGATAAGTTATTAACAATTTCTGAAAATCTAAGTTAAGTTTGAAAATGATATTTTAAATAATGTTATCATAAAACGATTTATTTTGCAGATACGAATCATATCATATTATTGGACAATAGTTTCATTTTGAGTGGAAACTACGTATAAGGGTACTTATTGGGTGTATAAGTAAATTTCCAGCGTTTTTTTCTTCAAAATGTGAGGTTTTATTATGAAAATATGGTTACATATCGTTTATTCAAAGTATTATCCATCAGAACTTATAATTTTTTTCGATCTTTCTGTCAATTTATGAATTTTGGAATCAAAAAAATTTCTCATTCTTCGAGCACAAGAACGTATTCAACCAATTTTTTATTTGCCTCTACTGAACTGAAGCGTATTTCCGTAAGAGCATTTTACATTGATCGAGGAGGCCTACGATAGCTCGATGGCTAGAGCGAAGGACTAATCAATTGACAATCCAAGTTCGAATTCCGATCTCGGCCGATTGACACAAGTATCGCTGTAATAATTTACAAAGACATCATAGACCTCCATTACTAATTCGCACCGGTATTTGGAATCATAAATAGAGCGACATTAAATAACATAAAAAAAATGCATTGATCGAAACAAGTGATACTCAGATGGTACTAAGTCTGGACTGTGAGATGGATGAGGCAGAATTTCCCACCCATCATTCTCCAAATAGTTTTTACCCAAACCCACAATATGTGGCCGAGTGTTATCAACCAAGAAACGGAGGACTCATGGTTGGTCTCATATTCTGACCATTTATCCTGCAATGGTCGCTTAAAACGAATATGTTGGGTTGGATACAACGGTCCTTCGATGGTTTGACTACTCGAAAGTATTTCGCAGTATACGCCTTCCTTTTGATCCCAGCATATGTAGAACATGACTTATTTACGTGAATATTTCGTTTCGGCGTCGACTGTGTGGGCTCACCGGACTTTGTATACCATTTTCTGCGTTTATGGTTATCATAATAAATCCAATTTTTAATAACCATTGACAATACGATGCAAAAATGATTTCAACAAAGTGTATAATTCCTAGTCTTCAAAACGTTTCGCCTTTCCGGAGCGATCCTTGTCTTCAATTTGAAAATCATCAATATTGAACCGCTTGGATCACTCGCGACATGTCGATTTAGCAATACATTCCACCGCATAAATTTCTGAAAGCAAACAATAGGCCTCAGCCGTATTTTTTCTTATTAAAGAATTCAAGAATAGAAGCAGTGCTTCTCACAAATGATATTTTTTGTCTGGAAACTTGCTATGATTTTGCTCGATAAAATAAATGACAGTGAAAGAAATGTTCAAATTTAATGCTGCAAATTTCTGGATAGATACACAAACTGCAAATATAACACATGAGTTTTGACATTTCTGCCCACGATCCACTGGTGACGCCAACTTTTGACAAATGCTGAATACTTACTTGTACATGGAATAGTTCAAATGTTTCAGTATTGGTCCATTTAATTAATGAAGCAGCATATATACATTATATTTTAACTAATTTGTTTGATTATGTTTGATTGACTTTAAGATTAAACAGATATATTTTAAACAAACATCAAATGTAAGAGAAAGAAATACTTCAAAAAACTCCTGTCCGTATATTTGAAAGTTTAATAAATAATCTTTGATATTAAAATTAGTATAAGAGCTTTATGATAAGATGTATATTTTTTATTCAAGTTGTAAGCTCTGAATAATGAGGCCTGCGATGGTTCGATCGCTAGAGCGAAGGACTAGTAATTTGGTGATTCGAGTTCAAATCCCGGTCTCGGCCGATTGACACAAGCACCGCTGTAATAATTTACATGTTCTTTGTTTACAAACATATCGTAGACTTCCGTCGCTGATTAGCACCGGTATTTGGAAGCATAAATAGAGCGACGTTAAATAACATGAAAAAAAGAAAAAGATAAGCTCTGAATATACAGTATCTTCTTATTTTCAGTTATTTAACGTGGTTCTATTTATGCTCCCAAATCCCGATGCTTATCAGTGACAGATATTTACGATGTTCTTTTGTAAACAAAGCATATATAAATTATAACAGCGGTGCTTGTGTTAATCGGCCGAGACCGGAATTTGAAACTGGATCTCCAAGTTACTACTCCTTTGCACTAGCGATCGAGCCATCGTTTTCAGAATCAGTTCAGAAAATTTAATAGTTTCGTAACAAGCCATATGTATCCCGGTGGTTACATGTAGAAAAAGAGGCTTAACTTAGGGCCTAAGACTGTTTAACGAAATATGCAGGTGAAGGAAACTTTTACCTTATGAATCACCTTAACGAGCAGATCTGGATTATTGTCGATCCAGTTTATGTAAAGTAAAAAAAATATTTTTTTGCGAATTGGCAAACTATAACATTTTTAAAATCTACAATTCTTAATAACGTATCTAATTTTTGCAACTATTTTATTTTATGCTAATATAATAAAATAATATAAAATGATTTTTTCATTTACCAGTAAATCATTATTTTAGACTACGTTTATAGATAAATACAAATTGATTGTGTTCAGACTGATGAAGTTCCTTATTTATAATTGCAATACTTTTTTTGTGCCAGTATCGTTTAAGTTCATCCGTATAAACTTGAAGACTGTTGATGAACCAAAACAGCAAACTGTCATTAAATAAGCCTATTGTTCCTCACATGAATCATTATATTTAATACTACAGAAAATATATGCTGTAAATTTATTTACTATTTCAATCATTATGTCACTTCGGATTATAATACAAATTGAATATGCACTATACATACTATAACTATACTTGTTACAAAAAATTAATATTTTTATAGTAAGCTATGAGAAATTAATAATATTAAGGAGAGGGCAACCATAAGGATTATAAACTTGTTCAGAACTGCAATAGCGGTCAAATATTAAATTTTTTAGCATGTTTTTTATAGTATACAAGGTTTATAAAAAAATTAATATTTTATGAATTTGAATTATCATTTCCTAATAGTGTTAATTTAGACGAAAATTGAAAATTTTCATTTCAAAAATAGAACACACAAAATGGAAAATATATCTTTAAAACAGGATATTTAAGAAAATATAATTAAATTTATCTTTAAAATATAATTTTAAAAAGAAAATATAGAAGAGAATCATAATTCTCAAAAATCCCGTACATGTTTTTATATTTATCTATTTTATAGGTGCACGAGGATTGGAAGCGCCATACGCAGTAATTGTTTATATTCATGGTGAGAGCTTCGAATGGGGCACTGGTAATATTTATGACGGTTCAGTATTAGCTAGTGCTGGTCATGTTATAGTAATTACATTAAATTATCGCCTGGGAATATTAGGTATGTTCTTTTCTCAGTTCATTGTCTAGTTATTAGTGTCATGATTTTGTAATAGTAAGTCCTTTTAGAAGCTGTTAATATTAGATGTAATATATAGATTATTACACTTATAACTGTATCACTTACAAGAAAAGTTTAATGCATGTCTTAATTATGTAAACAAATTGTACGTCATTAACAAATGAAAATCACGCCAGCTCTTTCTTGAGTGTAAGAAGCAATAATAAACTTCGGAAATGAAGCTGTCAAATGAAATTCTTAAACTGAAGCCAATCATATCGATCGTAAATAAGCTAGATCAATGGAACGAAATGTAAGGATTTAAATTGTATCAATTGCCAGCTCGCGTCCTATGTTAACTCACATGTTTGCAAATTAATGATACTCTAGAAAAATCTAAATAAAATTTTTTTATGTTATTTAACGTCGCTCTATTTATGCTTTCAAAAATCGATGTTAATCGAAGGTTTGCGATGTGTTTGTAAATAAAGCATATGAAAACTATTACAGTAATGCTTGTGTCAATCAGCCGAGATTGGGATTCGAATTCGGATCACCAAGTTATTAGTCCATCGCTCTAGTAATCGCGCCATCGTAGATCATTAAATGAAAATAAGTTGGATTTCGAAAAATGTTTTAGTTTCCATTATATCATTTTTATTAATTGTATAATTGTATAATTATTTTTAAGCTTCCCTATATACAACAAATACCAACGTTGCGATCTTTTAATATATTTTCTTATACTTATTTTATAAATTTCTTTAAGGAAAATCCCAATAATATTTAGTTACGATAAATTAAGTTTTTTTATTGCATTGGATAAGCTGACATTTGTAAAATATATGTACATACGGTACCCTTAGGTGTTCGTATAATATTGACATAAATATATTTTTATTTGAACAAAAATTAATAAATTAAAAATATATTTATAAAACATATTTACAAAGGATAATGAAAATAGAGTAAAAAAATTCACTACGTAATAAGTTTAATATAATAAAAGTTTTTTACATAAAACTTTTTTTGAATCGTAGTTTAACGAAATAGCTTTTGATGAAGCGTAATTAGAAGTAATACAATGGCTTAATATTTAGGTAAGAATTATTTGAACATCTCGCAAGCCAATATCAATGTATATATAGCATGGCCCTCCGAAGCTGTAGTACCCATACTTGCCTTCGGATCGCGACTGCGCTCCTTGATGTATTATAATCTATAATATATTCTATTATAAAAATTATTATCAATTTTCAGCGGTTTAATCGAATATATACAAGCGGTATTCTCTTTTGACAAGAATTTTGCTAGAAATGCGTGAAGTTATATGCTGTCTGCGTTTAGTAGTGTATGTGTAAGTGTTTGGCGACTCCAGCTGGTTTCGCAAAGTAATTTAATGTATTCACATTCCAATCTCCAATACATTTTTCATCCTTTAGTCACCACATAATTTGCCGTGAATGATAATCTATTCGAAATAGGAACGTTACAAATAGAATTTAATTTTATTTAAACTTCTTAATTAATCTTGTTAGTTATTTCACTAATCAGATTAAGAATTATTACGAAAGGGGCATAAATGTATCGTAAAAGAATTTTTTTATTATTATATATTTATATAATATATACTATTCAATTTTAATTATAATTTATTATTATCTTACATGAAAATTGCTTATATTATTATTAATAACATTTAATATGTATTATCAGTTGATAATTCTAGCATAGAGATTGTTCTTTATTATCTAAATAGATGGTCTCCATAGAGGTTAGTCTTAACTCAACATTTGCTTTGTCATACACATTTGCCTTTCTTATAAGACTTACAAGGTTCTATCGTAGATCTGAAAAATAAAACGAACGAAAAAAAAAACAACATGAATATCATAACATATAATAAAAAATATACATATCTGTTTAACACACTGATATAAACAGATTGCTTAAAATATTTCCCAGATCATAGACTTCTATATAG
Source organism: Sycobia sp. Sy_11 (assembly GCA_018907035.1). Classification (NCBI taxonomy): domain Eukaryota; kingdom Metazoa; phylum Arthropoda; class Insecta; order Hymenoptera; family Epichrysomallidae; genus Sycobia; species Sycobia sp. Sy_11. The sequence continues at coordinate 7,896,379 of JACCIC010000005.1, forward strand.
TGACGTATTACACTTTATTATTACGCTTTGTTATTACGCTTTGTTGTTACGTGCAACTTGTATTTATTCCTTTCAAGACTCCACAAGTGAAAACTGTAAGCAATCGTTAAAATATGAGCAATATAATGATACTATTTTTCTATAGCTGGTAGTACATCGTAGTAAGGATTATTAAAATATTCATAATCTAAAATCTGAATTATATATTTGTGATGTCCGACCCATTCAAATAGAATAATTATAAAATTAACATTATACGAGGGAGCCCAAAAGTATCGGGAATAGGGTTGTGGTAGAGAGAAAAGGTAGAGTAGTCATTGTTCGAACACATATGTATCAGGAAAACATCTTCTGAGTTAGTGTGTAAAGTTCTGTCGCTGTGAGTGTATCGTTTATCTGTCCGAATATTTGTCCATTTCGGTGAAACCGTCATGGCCATTGTAGAGGGCAACGCGCGACTGTGAAATTTTGTTTCCTATTGGCGAAATCTACCGCGGAAACTATTGTAATGTTTGAGTCTGCTTATGGGAATGCTGTTTTCAGGAAAACTAAAGTCTATGAGTGGTTTTTATGTTTTAAAAATGGAAAAATATCAGCTGAAAACCAGCTCCGGTCAGAACACTCTGCAACGTGTAAAAGTGATGAAATCGTTGACAAAATTAATACTTTTGTACGTGAAGACTGTCGGCGAATCATTGTTCAACTGAATGAGATGAATGGAATATCATGGTGTTCAGATCAGAGGATTCTATTAGAAAATTTGCACATGCAAAGAAGATCAGCCAAATTTGTCCCTCGCGCTGGCCCACATCGCTCTCACCGTAAACCTGTTTTTTTCCAAAAACGGCATGACACGAATCGTTCACCCCTCTACACATTGGATCTGGGTTTTCGTGATTTTTTTTTGTTTCTCAGACTTAACAAGAACATGAGAGGAAAGCGTTTTATCACTGTGTAGGAGGTGAAACAAAAATCGCAGGAAGGGCTGACAAACATCCCGATAAATGAATTTAAAAAATGTTTTGAACGATGGGAGCACAGTTACTAAAGGTGATCAAGGGATAATACTTTGAAGGTGATAAAAATTTGGTGTAAAAATATTAATAAATAAAGAAGTTATGACTAATTTCCTGTTTTCTTTGGAATTCCTTTCCTAAGCAAAATAAAAATACTGAATCAGAATCAGTTTTTCGTAAATTACAAAATCGACATAATCCTTTATATTGCTTTAGCAAACTAAAAGTATGAACTAAATATTAGGAGTGTGAATAAGTCTTTCCCGTTTTTTGTAAGAGATGGCGCCACCAATACTGTGCGAGTATTCAATGGTTACATATGTCATAATCAAAGCTTATTCATATGTCAACAATTCCATACTAACACATTAGTTAAAATTTTTTCGCATCATAAATTTTTGATATCGTGAAAATGTCGAAATTTGAGCCGAGTCGACGTCATTTGCGGGAAGTTTCACTTTATTGGTTCAATTTGAAGAAATCTGCTGCCGAGACGCATCGATTGCTTCAGGAGGCTTATGGAGAAGGTTGTGTCGATGATTCAAGTGTTCGTGGATGGTTTCGACGCTTCAAAAGCGGTGATTTCGACGTGGAAGACAAGGAGCGTTCCGGGCGGCCGCAAATCTTTGAAGATCGAGAATTGGCGACTTTGCTTGATGAAGATTCTTGTCAAACGCAAGAAGAACTTGCTGAAGCATTGGGAGTTGACCGAACAACCATTTCCAAGCGTTTGAAAGCCATGGGAATGATCCAAAAGCAAGGAAATTGGGTGCCGTACGAACTGAAGCTGAGAGACGTCGAACGGCGTTTTTTCACTTGCGAACAGCTGCTTCAGCGACATAAAAGAAAGGATTTTCTGCATCGTATCGTGACTGGCGATGAAAAGTGGATACGTTACGATAATCCGAAGCGAAGAAAATCATGGGGACTACCCGGCCATGCATCATCATCGACGGCCAAGCCAAATATTCATGGCGCCAAGCTCATGCTCTGTATATGGTGGGACCAGCTAGGTGTGGTTTACTATGAGCTTCTGAAACTGAATGAAAGGATCACAGGCGAGATCTATCGACGACAATTGATGCGTTTGAGCCGCGCACTGCGAGAAAAACGGCCACAATACTCCGACAGGCACGACAAAGTTCTTTTGCAACATGACAATGCTCGCCCACATGTTGCACCGCCGGTGAAAACATACTTAGAAACGCTCAAATGGGAAGTCCTACCCCACCCGCCGTATAGTCCAGACGTTGCTCCGTCTGATTACCATCTCTTCAGATCGATGACGCATGGCCTGGCTGACCAGCACTTCCATTCCTACGAGGAAGCCAAAAAATGGGTGGATGACTGGATAGAGGCCAAACCGGTCGAATTTTTTCGCAACGGGATTCGTATGTTGCCAGAAAGATGGGAAAAAGTTGTAGCTAGCGATGGCCAATACTTTCAATAATTCATTTGTAACCATTTTTTCACAATAAAGGCTCAAAATTTGAAAAAAACGGGAAAGACTTATTCACATACCTGATAAATTTTAATTATATTCTGTAATATTCATAGAGAAAACTAGTATCGCCTGTCTCGGCTTCGCCCGAAAGAATAATTTAACTGATTTATCAAACAATTGAATACTTTCTATGTAAAACGTGCTCTACGTATAAATCTATATTCCTATAAATATTTTTACCTATCATTGGTTATATATACTGCATAAAAAGTTGTTATTTCAGTGTCCGCACCAAAAAAGTACTATTTCGTTAATTATTTTGTTGCTTCACTCCCTGTTGCACCAGTAACTAAATATATATATATATATATATATATATATATATATATATATATATATATGAGGTGTGTTAAAAAAATAACGAGAATTTTCATTTTATGAAAAAAATATTTATTTGTTCATCAATATCTATTCTGTCCCCTTGAAAGTTATTCCCCGCAGATATAATGCACTTATGCCAACGCTTTTTCCAATCCTTGTTGAAACTCGATCTTTGTAATAGCTTTTAGCTCTTTCAGCGATTCGCTTTTAATATCATCTATGCTTGTAAAACGATGGCCTTTTATGTTCTCTTTATTTTTGGAAATAGAAAAAAGTCACATAGAGCCATATCTGGCGAATATAGAGGCTGAAGTATCGTTAAAGTTTAGTTTTTGGACAAAAATTCACGAACAAGCAATGAAGTGTGAGCAGGTGCATTATTGTGGTGCAAAAGCCATGAATTTTTTTTACACAAATCCAGGCGATTTTTTCGGATTGATTCACGTAAACGACGTTGAACTTGTAGGTAGTACTCCTTATTGATTGTTTGACCTTATGGCAAAAATTCATGATGTACTATGCCATTAAACTCGAAGAAAACAGTGAGTATATCGTTCACATTCGACCACACTTGTCCAGCCTTTTTTGGTCTTGGCGATACAGAATGCCTCCACTGGGACGATCGAACCTTAGTTTCGACATTATATCCATAAACTCATGTTTCGTCACCTGTTATAACAGGTTTTAGTAGTTATGCATCGTTATTAACTTCATTTAGCGACTCCTGAGCAACTTCCATTCGCCGCTGTTCGGAATTTTGGAACAAATTTTGCTGCTACACGTTTCATATACAAAACATCCGAAAAAATTCCATGGCATAAGCCAACTGATAAGCCAACATGATCAGCGACTTCTCTGATTGTGATACGGTGATCGTTCATAACCATTTCTTTCACTTTTTTCACATTTTCATCGGTTGTTGATGTACTTAGGCGTGCAGATCGTTCGTCATCTTCAACGTTTTCGCGGCTATCTTGGAAACGCTGATACCACTCGTAAATCCTTGCTTTACTCATAGCAGACTTATCTTATGCCTTCGTTAACATTTTACCAACTTCACTACACTTTATTTTATTTTTTACGCAAAATTGAATACAAATTCTTCGCTCCATTTTTTTCACAAACGAAAATTGCCGAGCACGAAAAAACACGTCTAATGTTAGCGGCTGCCACTTAAAAAGTAAGCAATGAATTTTGCTGAAAATTTTATCGTACTTCAGGGGCATGCGTACCAATATAATCAACAAATTTTTTATACAGGCGGACTCTCCAAACCCGCGAAATTTAAAAATTCTCGTTACTTTTTGAACATTCCATATATATATATATATATATATATATATATATATATATATATTGATAGTTTATTTACATTAACTATATCAGTTTATCAAAACCAGTTTACCTAAATCGATCAGAATTGAAAAATCTTAAAATTACAATCTTTTTGGGGTCACCACTTCAATAAAAGAAAAAACAATATTGGAAAAACTTGAAATTTCGTTTTCTTTATACGTAGAAATTTTTTTAAATTTTACAATTTTTTATTGCTCTCTGTACTGCGAAAACCCATCGGATATTTTAAAAAATCAGAGAAAAAAGTTTGTTTATCAATTCCAAAAAAGAACTAAAAGATTGACCACACTGGCCACAGTAAAATCTTTGATGGAATTAATGGCCTAAATTAATTTGATAATCAGAAATTTTGACAATTCGACCAGCAGCTTAGATCTTTTCTTAATACTCTCTCTCTCTCTCTCTCTCTCTCTCTCTCATAAACAGTTGTAAATTTAAAAACAGGCATACAATTTTTGTAATTTAGTATATGAATGCAACTTATTGAACGTATTATACCATGGAATCGAGACCTCACGGTATAATATTCATATATGAAAAGTAAAGAAATAAATAAATATATTGTTATAGTCTTTTATTAAAATTATATGAACTATTCTGTACATCTTCAGTGCTATTCAGTACTATGCAGTACTATAAATAGTTTAAATTAACATTTAAATCATATAAAATGACTTTTATGTAAGAACCTCATTTTTTAAATTAATGCATAAAATTTTTAGTTCAAAATCAGAGTAAAAATTACTTAACTTATATATATATATATATATATATATATATATATATATATATATATATATAATTATAATTTAATGTAAGAAATTCAAAAGCTGTTGGTCGAATAAGAGGATGGGAAACGTAGCGCCGGCGCGCCGCCGCTACGTTCCTCACCCCCTTATTTAACCAGCAGCTTAGACCCTTTCTTAATACTCTCCCTCATAAACAGTTGTAAATTTAAAAACAGGCATAAAATTTTTGTATGTATTTTTTTTATTTTAAACATTTTTGAAGCTCTTTCGGAGACATTTTGTTTGACCAATTGTCCAGTTTATTGGGTATAAAAAAGAGGTTATAAATGTCAATTGAGGCCCAGAAGAACAGTATGGGAAATCTATCAAAGAACGAACGCATTTTGCGATATCTGGTTCCTAAAAGAACTTTATTTTTCTTCACTGAAAATTTTTAAAACTTTAGTTCGTATTTCTCCAATTATCGAGACATTCCCTTGGTGGCAGCGTTTAATCTAGTAGTGAAAAATGCCGTACACTGTTCATGAATATGTACAAATGATACATTTTTTTATATGGCAAACGGTGTATTAAGGCAAGCCGATGCCCTTTACCGCGAATATTGGCCTTATTGGCGACACCCAACGGGGTGGATAATTGGTCAAACGTGTGATCTTTTTATGCTAACCGGAGTTACATTTCCTTCGAATAAGGATTGTGGTATTGAAAGACATGCACGTAATCCCGAATTAGAGGAGCAGATTGAAGACCTTTTAGTAGAGGAGCCTACATTAAGTGCACGATCAATATGAACATTATTAAGAGTTTCTCGAAGTACGGTGCAGTATGTACTGAAAGATACGGGAAAGCATCCCTATTATTATTAAGAAGTGCACAATATTTTACCACCAGATTATGTTCGTCGAGAGGATTTTAGCCGAGGTCTGTTGGCATAAGTACAGAATGATCAGAATTATCTCCATCGAATATTGTGGATAGACGAATGTATTTTTACGCGAGAAGACGGTTTTAACTCGCATAATTTCGTTCATTGGACACACGAGAATTCTCGCTAAGTTCGTGTTCATAAGTGTCAATATCTATGGTCAATCAATGTCTGGACTGGAATACTCGACGGAAAAATAATAAGTAATAATATATTAAAAAATATATACTAAAACATTAAATTTTACAAACTCTTTACTACGTTTTAAAAAACTTGAAATTATATTTATTAATTAATGTAAAGAAAATTAAATTAATTTTACAAATTTCTTGGTAAATGATTGGTTTAACTCTATATCAAATTTGAATTTAAATTTAATTTTTACTAGTTTAAAAAGTATATTTAGTACTGAGATTCTGATATTATGTACTATATTTTACTGAGATTGTATAAGCTTTATATTAGACGAGTTTATTTATCTCTCATTTTCATTAAAATAAAGGATTTGCTTACTCCTTCAAAAGACGTAGCAATACATTCTTTAAAAATCGTGGAACAGTCTTGTATGGTACTGATATTTTGAAAATAATCTATTTTTGTTATCGTAGAGAGAAGTCAAAAATATAAAAAAGAGATGTTTAATATTTTAATGCAAAATTAATTTTACAGTAATTGAAATATGAAAAGTTACTTTCTAATCATTCGTTTTTGACATGAATTTTAAGTAAATCTGCAGTGATAATTAATTAAACTGAAATAATTTTCTGTTTCAGATTGGTTCTCATTTCTTTCCTCGAATTCTACGCAGAGTCTTATCTGGATGTTTTAAAAAATACTCTACCGGTATTGCTCGAAGATGTAAGCTTATAACAAAGACAAAACATGATATACCAGCATGATGGCGTACCTTCTCATAAAGAGAGGAACGTAACAAGGTTTCTTGATGAAAATTATCCAAACCGATGGATGGGATGGAATGGTCCAATACTATGGCCGACCAGATCGCCAGATTTAACTTCTTTGGATGATTTTTTTTGGAGTTACATTAAGGAATGTGTTTATAAAGCACCAATTAAATGAGAAGAAGACTGTCGTCAGAAGATCATAGAGGCTTTTGCTTCTATTAACCTTTACAGTGCCGGCATGGCTCATATATGAGCCACCTGTGACCTTGACAGCTACTCTAGAGATATAAGGTGTTTTTATGTATAAATTTTGCACATAAAAAATATCAATTTATAAGGCAAAAATGCCGGCAGTCTAAAGGTTAATGAAGAGATGATAAAAAGAAGTGCTAATCATCTCGTCTGCTATTGTCGTTCTCTTACAGAGCAAAATGGGAATCACGTTGAGCAAATGCTATATTGACCATAAAATTATATGTAATAATAGAGTGAAATAAATTAGTAGTTAAAAAAGAGATTTATTATAATTTGAATGTTCCTCAAGCTATTAAATATTAATCTAAAAAATTTACAGTTTAGTAATTTAACAATTTATTAGTTCGTTTTTTATATACCTTGATAGATGAAGTTAACTAATTTTTACTCTAATTTTTAACTAAAACTTTTATACATTAATTTAAAAAATGAGATTCTTCAACATTTTTCCATAAAGTTATTTTATATGATTTCAATATTAATTTAAACTATTAATGAACCGACCTAATGCCCGCTTTTGAAAAAAGATGTTCTAACGGGGTACTTAATTATTAATCACTCGGTAGAAGTACCTGTTAACAGAGTTTGAAAGAAACCCGAACGGATTAAATTATTTAAAACAATCTTTTTGGGCCGTAGGTTCTTTGCGGATATTTCTTCCTCAGACTTACCTTTGTTCATCCTGGAAATTATATAAGTGATAATATATTTTGATAAATTATTGGTAATCCAGGAAAAGACGGATTAATTATCAGGTACAGGGGGGGAATCTTTCTATATTTTCTACTACTAATAAAAAAATCAAAAGTAGATTTATATAATTAATTAGGAAAATAACTTAAATTTTTATTTAATTTGATAAAATTATAATAAATAATATGCTACCCCTACCTAATACGCACCCGCGATAGACTAACGCACGAATCCGCTCACACAGGATGAGAGAGAGACAAATTTGTAATTATAATAGAGAGATAAAGCAACAAGAGCGCCACCTTACGAAAAACAAGATGTACTACTCAAGAAAACTGTGTGCGCGCTTGTTACTCTTACTATTCTTACTCTATGTCTATATCTCTCTGTCTCTCTCACACGTTCTAAAGATAATAGATAATATTTCATATTATCAATCGAAAGAATTAAAGAAAAAACTAGAGGTAAATAACACTCTACTGAAATCCAAAAATACAATAAATATGGAAAAATTCACCAACCTTCTTATTCGACACTGCAAACAAAACAACCCAACGATGTATCTGGCGAGAGCTTGGTGCTTGGAATACCGGGCGGTTTATTACACCTTTTGAATACTCGGCAAGAATTCCCGATTATCAATACTTTTATTATTTCTCGAAATTCACTTCTAAACAATATTTTGATTCATCAATTTATCAACTTTGTACAATAATGGCCACACACTAATTTTCAAAAAGATTTCAAACCCGTTTATTATCGAGGTATCTATTAGAATAATTAACTATATTATAATAATTTTTATTCTCCTTCTCTCTCTCTCTCTCTCTCTCTCTCTCTCTCTTTTTCCCTTTTTCCCTCCCTTTTTTCCTATTTGTTAAAATAATCAACATGTATAGGGTGAACTAACCTATACATGTTACAATGTACAGTATAGTTAGTCTAATTTTAATAAAAAACTATAACAGTATATTTATTTATTTTTTTACTTTTGCATATATGAATATTATACCGTAAGGACTCGATTCCATGGTATGATACGTTTAATAAGTTGCATTCGTATAGTAAATTACAAAAAGTATATGCCTGTTTTTAAATTTATAACTGTTTATGAGGGAGAGTATTAAGAAAGGGTCTAAGCTGCTAGTCGGCTGCGCGCTGGTGCACACAAACTGATCGCGACTGCACACACGTGTTTGATAAAAACAAAAGTGGAACTAAATTGTCGAAATGTTGCAAAGATTGAGGGATAGATATTTGATATTCATATTCAAAACTGGCAAAAATACTGATTGCAAGGAAATTTGATTGATAAATATCGAAAAAAAAGGTTTTAAGTGCTTATGCAACACCATCGTAATTATTTTATACGATTTTATACGTAACTTAAGCCCAAACCATCCGATTTTTACCATTCAAAATTTCTTACAATCGGTATTTTTGCCAGTTTTGAATGCGATTATCAAATATCTATTCGTGGTTTCGACGCCGAAATCGGTTTATTCTCCTCACTAACTTAGAATGCATCGTTTATAATATATGTCCCTATAATATATTGATTAAAGTAAGTCGATTGTTAATAAAAAAACATAGCCTATGTCCTTCCGAAGATAATATAGAATATATATTTCAAATTTCAGCACAATCGGTTCTGTAGTTTTTTGGTTTATCGTGTACAAACAAAAACACATTTAGTCGTTCGTAACTCGTCTGCGGCACACGCTTACTGCGCATCTTCTGCCATTGAATTGGGACGGTACTGACCTCTGAGTCCGGTAATAGAAGACTGATTGTGCGCCCTTTCACATTCCTACTCATTGTCTAGCTTTGTTTTTTGTTTTTTATTTCCTCTACTGACGCTTTGCGCATTAAATATGTAATTATGATACATTTGTTTATAGTTTTTTTGTTTGTTTAATTAAGTTGCTAGTTCAACAATTAATGTTCAAAAAATTTCACTTACTATTTTTTAGAATTAGTATAATTATATACCTTATAATCTATTACAGTGTTGCTTATAATCACTAATTTTTTATTATATATAATAAATCGATAATATCTCATTTTATAATATATAATGTGGACGTAATTCCATACAGCATATAATATCCTATACAACTGGAAATTTTCCTTTATCGTATGATCGACATCTTTCTCTGTTTATTGTTTTTTTTCTTTCGTCTTGTAGTAAACTTTTCATTATACGTTGTATAATCTAATTTTATATCTCAACCCCTATTCTTATTCTTCTTCCTTTGTATTTTTCTCTTATGTCGCAACACATTTGTTTGTTTATATATTCGTACCTTATTACGCTTTTATTTTATTTGTGCAACATTTCTTTTTTTTCTGTCTAGATTTTCGACTCATGCCAACTTCGTTGTTAGGAGTTTCTGTGATTTTATTTAATTTCTTTACAATCATTTTCATATGCGTTTTCTCTAAAACAATATGTTATTAGGAGTGTGAATAAATTTTTCCCGTTTTTTGTAAGAGATGGCGCCACCAATACTGTGCGAGTATTCAATGGTTATATATGTCATAATCAAAGCTTATTCATATGTCAAAAATTCCATACTAACACATTAGTTAAAATTTTTTCGCATCATAAATTTTTGATACCGTGAAAATGTCGAAATTTGAGCCGAGTCGACGTCATTTGCGGGAAGTTTCACTTTATTGGATCAATTTGAAGAAATCTGCTGCCGAGACGCATCGATTGCTTCAGGAGGCTTATGGAGAAGGTTGTGTCGATGATTCAAGTGTTCGCGGATGGTTTCGACGCTTCAAAAGCGGTGATTTCGACGTGGAAGACAAGGAGCGTTCCGAGCGGCCGCAAATCTTTGAAGATCGAGAATTGGCGACTTTGCTTGATGAAGATTCTTGTCAAACGCAAGAAGAACTTGCTGAAGCATTGGGAGTTGACCGAACAACCATTTCCAAGCGTTTGAAAGCCATGGGAATGATCCAAAAGCAAGGAAATTGGGTGCCGTACGAACTGAAGCTGAGAGATGTCGAACGGCGTTTTTTCACTTGCGAACAGCTGCTTCAGCGACATAAAAGAAAGGGTTTTCTGCATCGTATCGTGACTGGCCATGAAAAGTGGATACGTTACGATAATCCGAAGCGAAGAAAATCATGGGGACTACCCGGCCATGCATCATCATCGACAGCCAAGCCAAATATTCATGGCGCCAAGCTCATGCTCTGTATATGGTGGGACCAGCTAGGTGTGGTTTACTATGAGCTTCTGAAACCGAATGAAAGGATCACAGGTGAGATCTATCGACGACAATTGATGCGTTTGAGCCGCGCACTGCGAGAAAAACGGCCACAATACTCCGACAGGCACGACAAAGTTATTTTGCAACATGACAATGCTCGCCCACATGTTGCACCACCGGTGAAAACATACTTAGAAACGGTCAAATGGGAAGTCCTACCCCACCCGCCGTATAGTCCAGACGTTGCTCCGTCTGATTACCATCTCTTCAGATCGATGACGCATGGCCTGGCTGACCAGCACTTCCATTCCTACGAGGAAGCCAAAAAATGGGTGGATGACTGGATAGAGGCCAAACCGGTCGAATTTTTTCGCAACGGGATTCGTATGTTGCCAGAAAGATGGGAAAAAGTTGTAGCTAGCGATGGCCAATACTTTCAATAATTCATTTGTAACCATTTTTTCACAATAAAGGCTCAAAATTTGAAAAAAACGGGAAAGACTTATTCACATACCTGATATAAATAAAATCAGTGCTCTATAGCACTTTGTGAAACATAATAAAATAAATCAAATCAAATATATTTGAGAAAAAGTTAATCTCTACCAGTTGAATCATTTCACAATGATGCGATGTCAAACATTGAGAGTTCTTTCAATCGGCAGTTATAATTCGAAGTGCAGAAAATAAAGAACTTGTTTGTTTAAGTCAGTTCGGCCTGACTGTTTCTATAGAATTGATCCACTCTTCATTTTACTTTCGGGTCGAATATTTATATATCGTTTTATATACATCGTTTTCCGTGCACGTGCTCGCAGTAAAGCGATGACTCAGATCCATCGTACGATTATCCTTGACAAGGTAGATGCAGTCAACATCTCTCTTTTTTTCTCTTCTTCCTCTAACCTTACCATACTCTATTACCTTGATGTGTTTAAAAATCTTCGCGGATGCCATGCCCTAAGTTAGGCAATCAATGTGGCTTGCTCTGATCGTGTTAAAGATTCTACATCTTCTTTATTAAAAAACACCGATTTCTCATGCAATTCTTATACAAAAGCTGTCCCACCAAAGTGCTTTGCTATATGCGACCGACAGTGAGTAGTATCATAATTTATCCTTCACTCAACATTATTTTCTTTTTTTTAATAATTCCTGCCGTTAATGAATAACTCGACTTTCTATTAACATGGTATTAACCGGTAGTATGTAACATCTAGGCACGCCTCCAGTTAAAAAAGAATAAACAGAGTATTCTACTAGGTTAAATGAAGAAGAAGAAAGGGAAAAGAAATAAAAATAGGAGATGAAAAAAGTTGTAGTCACAAACTAGCGGTAATTTATAGTTCAAGAATGCAATCGCCTCCTTTCCTATTAATAACTAAATAATTATCGCCTAATCTATGCATAATTTTTGCGATACATATCCATTAGTATCTTCATAACATAAGAAAAAAATGAATATTAAACTGGCTCCATAATGGTTTTCACTAATTGGACTTCAGCGTATAAATAGAAAGAATATATAATCACTATGTTATGATCTAAATCTATCGTGGAGAATACCGATCATAAAATTGAAATAAGCCCATTTTATTTTATGCCTGAATATTTTTTTGTTATTTTTATTTTTTACATCATAATAGACTTTTTTAATATTTAACTACACATCAAAAAGTTTAGAGAAAGTTTTGACGTGTAAGTCCCTGTTAGCCTGTGATAGTAGTCTAAGAATCGACTGAAATATTAAGAAGAATGTTACAAGGTCAAATAAACAATCAAAATGAAAGATATGGTATAACATATGTTTATTCTCACTTCGCATAAATATAAGTTCGACATGAATATTACTACAATAGATCTACAGCAATAAGATTTCGCTTTTGCTCGTCAAATAAAACGAAATTTCTTACACATCTGTGCGAAAGGTAATGACGAGCATCTCTAATTTATTGCTCTACATGATTATTTATTGGTACCTTTACATTTCTTACCCGGAGTCTTAATCGAACTTTCACCGAGGATAGACGTGTTTACAAACTCGTAGTCAGTGCTCGCGAGTGCGTAGAATTCCTATTGTGAAAGTATAAAATTGTCTACAATTGATATGTTGAACAATCTAATTGTACAACAATACGTATAGATTATAACCATATAAACTTATTCTTAACAGTGGTAAGTATTTCTGTTCGCAGGGACACTTGCAATTAACACTCAAAATGGCGCAATATTCGCAAAAAATCCAAAGTTCTACAAAAACCAACGGCTCGTACTCTCAGATTGTCCAACAGACTCAATATCCAACAAGAGACCAAGCAATAGTTATTGACTCAGTAGAAGGAATATCCGTACATGAATACATAGCTGCAGTTGCAAAATTAACAAGTTCACTGAATATTAGATACGTTTCAAGAATCTCTCATCGACGACTATGTTTATATTTAAACAGTGCGGAAACAGCGGACTTTCTTACAGGAAAATATGTAAACATCGGCGCGCATGTCTTAGAAATACGCCCACTGATGAGTAAAGCAAAACGAATTATATTCTAGAAGATTATTCTAGAAACGTACACTCAAATATTGATTTCATATATTCAAGTATTAATATCGCACACAAAATTCACATTAATATACCAGACGAGACGTTTGGTTCGGATCATTACCCAATTATGTTTAAAGTTGACGTAGAAAAAAATATTTAGAATAAAAAAACATTTAAAATTAAAACCCTAAAAACTAATTGGAAAAAGGTAGAGCACGAACTAAATGAAAACTATGTGAATTTTCGGTCCTTACAATTTGAAAATTTCTCCCCTCAACAGAAGTATGACTTCCTTACGAAAACAATTATTTCAGCTGTTAAAGCTAACACACCTAACAAAAAATCGCAAATAATAAAAGATATAGAAATCCGGTTTCTTGGTGGGATGAAGATTGCAATGAGGCTAAACTGAAGCGAAGAGAGGCTTTTCTAAAATGGAAAAAGAGTTTAAATCTCGAAGATCTTATGGAATTTAAAAAAGCTATAAACTTTGCATTGAAGTTATTCAAGAAAAAAAACGCGAAAACTACATTAAATTTGTTGAGTCTATTAATATTTACCCTAATATAAATTATGTATGGGAGAAAAATAAAATTTTTAAAAATCATTGTATAAAAATAAGAAAAGCACACCAAGATAATCATTTACAACAAAAAGAAGCAACTAACGAAGGCTCAAATAAATTAAGCCCTCCATGGGCCTTTACGGACCCAGAATGGAAACCACCTTGCCAAAAAAATGAGTTTTTTAGCAAACCATTCAAGTACATAGAGTTAGACACTGTCCTAACTTGCCTCAATAAAAAATCAGCCCCGGGAATGGACGGTATAGACTACGATATCATTTTAAAGTTACCTAATAAGTACAGATTATTGTTACTCAAAATTTTTAATCAATTATTTAAACAGGGACTGTATCCAGAAGAATGGAATAAATCCTTTATCCATTTTATAAACAAATCCGATTGCAAAAGCGTACGACCCCTAGCTTTAACATCGTGTTTGTGTAAAATATTCGAGTCACTTGTAAAAAATCGTCTCCAATGGTGGTGCGAATCACACAATCTTCTTCCCACTAACCAATCCGGATTCAGAAAAGGAAAATCTTGTATAGATAATCTTACAAAATTAATGTTGCAAGCCGATGAAGCCCTTGAATCACGCAAAGATATGTACGCTACTTTCTTAGACGTATGTGGAGCATTTGATAATGTAAATAACGATATTCTTTTATTAAAATTAGCGGAAATCGGTTGCTCAAAAGAAATAATACGATTTATTAAATCCATTACACATGAGAGGACAATTTATACTGACACATTGGGTATACATTATAGAAAGATAGGTGAAGGCGTCCCTCAAGGGGGAGTACTTAGTCCATTGTTAAACTTGATATATGTCAAAGATATTAGTGCAAATCTTCCTAAGAGCATCTGTATATCGCAATTTGTTGACGATATAGCCTTGTACACAAAACGCTGAATACCTATACTAGAAAAATCTGTAAAAATCATGAGCGAAAATGTATTAAAACTAGGCTTAGATTTAGCACCCCAAAATCTACATTGATCCATTTTAATAAAAAAGGAATAAAACCAGGGCAAACTGAAATAAAAAATTAAGGATCATGTTGTCAAATCTAGCGACTGCGTACGATTGTTAGGAATAATTTTCGATTATAGATTGTCATTCACGCCGCATGTAAAACACGTACAGTTTAAGTGTTCCCGAGCAATCAATATCATTAAATTCCTGTGTGGTACCTGTTGGGGATGTTCTCCTTCTACCTTTCTAGTCTTTTACAAAAGCTATATAAGGTCAATCATGTATTACGGTAGCTTCATATATTTTCCAAAACAGAAAAAGTACATTGAAACATTAGAAAAAATACAAATTTCCGCAATAAGAAAAGCTATGGTCTATAGAATAAGCACACCAAAAAATATTATCCTTGCAGAATCAAAAGTCTTAGCGTTTGAATTCAGAACCAAATATCTATGTAAAAAATTTTTAAGTAAGACACTATCGTACAGTAGTTTATCCATATACCAATTAATCCATCAACTTTATAAAAAAATTACAAAAAATATATATAGTAAAACGCCAAGAATATTAACTCAATGCATAGCAAAAATATACAAAATTAATTTACCTCAAATAGCAAACTTTAATATTTATCAGTTCTCATACGACACTATTATAACTTCAATCGAAAGATACCATGAATTGGAAAATAATGTAAATAAAGCACCTGACAGGAATGAATATATTCAAAATTTTACATTGGAAAATCGCCTTATCGATATATACAAGGATGGTAGCAAAATTGATTATCAAGTAGGAGCAGCAACAGTCTGCCCAAGTTTAAATATCCAAATCAAAAGGAAACTTACTAGTTGTACATCCGTTTTTACAGCAGAAAGCATCGCCCTACTTGATGAAATCAATATTGCATACGAGCATCCAGACTGTAATTTCGTGGTATTTTCTGATTCTCAAAGTACTTTACAGAGTTTAAAAACAACTAAATTCACTATTAAAACAAATACATACACACTAGAAATAAAAGAGAAATACAACGAGATAATGTCCAGAAATCCAAAGAGAATAATCACATTCGTGTGGATACCTTCACACTCGGGCATAATAGGAAATGAAATGGCTGATGCACAGGCCAAGGAAGCTGCGATCAGTAATAACGAAAGCGAAACTATGCAAAATGTCTCAATTCCATTTTACGAATATTCGGCTAAATACAAGAAATGCACAATCGATGAAAATACAAAAATGCTCTTGGAACAAAGCGTTGATAAAGGAACCAAGTACTTCAAAATCTATAAAAATAATAATTCCAAATCGTGGTTTGCTGGACAAAATCTACCTCGAGCCTTAGTAGTAACTATAAATCGCTGCAGATCGGAACATTATAATCTAGCAGCTTCCTTGGCTAAAATTGGTATAGGAGATAAACTATGCGAATGTTTGGATTATGAACAAAACCTTAATCATGTAATCTGGCATTGTAAACTACACGAAAAAGAAAGAAGTAAACTGGTAGAAAAACTCAAAAAAATACAGTACCAAATGCCGCTCAATATAGAATGCATAATTGAAAAGCCAGACGTAAAAGCTTGTAAATACATACACGACTACTTAACAGAATGTAATAAATATATTTAATAATTTAATATGCTTATAAGTATTGTACTATTGTAAGAGCGTATTGTATATATATGTATGTAATGCAAATAAGTCCGAATAGGACTTGATAAGCAATAAATAAAAAAAAAAAAAAAAAAAAAAAAAAAAAAAAAAAATTTCTTACCCCATTCATGAGGATTTGGTATATTACCCGCTAGAGATTTCTTCAGTGACTCCACGACCGTTTAATTACCCCAGCCTTACTTACTCACATGCCCTCTATACTATGTAAATAAGCCTACAATGTTCCATAATCTTTACACGATTCTTATAGTTTTTACTATAACCACACAATTGATGCAAATTTTCAGTATGATATTCATAATTATCGTTAGCGAATACGCAAAATAGCTTTCTTTACATTTTTTATGTAATCTTGATTGGATCTAAATCATTTATGGAAAAAAGAAAAGTACCATAATTAACTATAATATTAATATTGATAGGTTTTTTACGAACCAAACCAATTAATGGAAAAGCAGACTCAGCAATAAATGGCAACCTGGCTCTTCATGATATTGCTATGGGGTTAACATGGGTTCGAGATAATATTGGTGCTTTTGGAGGTGATCCCAATAGAGTCACCCTAATAGGGCATGATACTGGTGCAGCTCTCGCAAATTATTTATTACTAGCTCCGTTTGGAAAAGGTAAGAAATGTCTCTATTATATAGTGCTATTACATTTACACAACAAAATTTTTATATACAGTGAAGTTATCCCATTTTACCTTACTCATAAGAGCTTATTGGCCAACTATATAGACTACTCACATTTTCATGGGGCAGTTCGTTGATCGTAAGGAAATAATGTTGTGATGAAGGATATGTAAATGATTACTCTATGTAATTTGGATAGAATGTAACGATTGTCAGGTATATTCAGTGTTCGTCAATACGGCCGTCGCTCTCCTGCTTGTGAGTTCCAGCTTAAGACTATATACCCAGCTGGAACAGCTTCGGATCATGGTTGCAGGGGAACAGAAGTAAATCTTCAAAATGTTATAACTTAGATCTATAGATAGATAATACTATCAATATCATCGAAAGTTCGAAAATTTTAGTATCAATTTTAGTAATTTTAGTATCAACGTATGAAAGCGATAATTGTATATGAATTGATAAAATGCTTTAAAGAATCTCTGGAAAAGATAAAAAAGTCATTGTTAAATCTCTAGACATTAAAACTTATATTTATCTATTAGCGTAACCAATGTCAATTAAGTCTTTAAAATACAAGCATACATAAAACAAAAATTAGAGTTGAATATATAGGTGACTTACTAACTAAAGATTGAGCGTTAATTGATGCTGAGTAAATGACTTCTGATTGCTGACTTAAATCTACTGACATACGATGTAAACTACGAATATCAACGGGAACTAATCCAAAAATTAATTCGTTCAAACATGTGAGGATTCTTATTTCAGATTTTATATAAGAAGCATCGTGTTGGTTTATTGCATCTGTCAAGAATTATATGAGAACATATTTTTGATAGAGAGAAATTAAATACTGCAAATATTATAAAACATATATTCTGTATAACAATACTCCGATACAATAATATATCCTAGTATACCATATAGTAAAATTTTTTTTCTATATTGGTACAACCTTTTTTGATGTCCGTGTGAAATTTGAGTGGCATATCTTCATTAGTATATGTTTGTCAGCTGTGTGTTTACGACGCAAAAAGTTTGTCTGGCGATAATGACTATGGATTCATGGTACGTTCCCCGAAGCGCATTTTTGAGTTTCGGAAAGAGGAAAAAATTACAGGGAACTAAATTTGGCGAATACGGTGGCTGAGCGATGACTTTCATTTTTTGTGGTCAAAAAATCAGATACGATCATGTTGGAATGTGCCGGCGTGGTGAAATTATCGTGGTGAAAAAACCATAAATTGTCTGTCCACAAATTCGGTCGTTTATGACGAATTGCTTTACGTAGACGCCTCAAAACGGCCCATTAGGACTCCTTATTGACCACCTCATGGTAATCGAAAAAAATGATGAGCATCGCCTTGATTTTCGGTGGATCGGTGACTTACATGAGGAAAGTTTTTGATGACCTCACGACCTTCACTGAATGCTTTTTGCCTCTCAAATACTTGCGTTCGCAATAAAGTTGATTCCTCAAAATAATTCTGCAACATTTTCAACGATTCCATAGCTGTAATTCCATTGGCAACACAAATTTCAAGCAAACTCGTTTATCAACTTTTTTTTCATAGTCAATATCACCAGACAAACTTTTTAAGTCGTGAACAAGCAGCTGACAAACACACAATAATGGAAGTATGGCGCTCAAGTTTTACACGGACATCAAGAAAGGTTGTACCAATCTAGGGAAAAAATTTTACCAATTCAGTTTACTTGCGGAGTTTAAATGCACCAGCTCGGGTCAATTTTGATCATATGGTAAGTACATATGTAACCCAGTATCTCTTTATCAGCAGTAACACAATCGGCATAGTTTAGGGTCTTTATATACCATATAGAGCAATTATATAACCCATGTAGTCTGCTGTAATTGATCGAGAAATATCACGATACTTGAATTTTACAATTGAAACATACGAGGTCGGACAATTAAGTAATACGACCGATTTTATAGCTCGGTTTGTGGTAACACTGCGAATCTGTAACTCCATCGTAATAGTAGATTTTTACGCTCTCGATTGAGACCTTGGCGACCTAGTACGATTGTTTCTTCGCCTGCTGTTTAGCGTTTTGTAATGCGCGAGTATTGCATGCCACGAAAATGGAACAGAGAAATTTAGAGCAAAGGTGCGTGATAAAATTTTGTGTGATCTTCGGCGAAACCGAGACAGAAACTTATGAAAAAGTGCTTAAAGTATACGGCAGTGATGCTCTGAGTCGTAGTTAGGTGCTTCAGTGGCATGCCGATTTTAAAAAAGGCGTTATGTGCGCATGCCGACTTTAAAAAATACTACTTTTTGCCATCTTTTGTACAATTGTAGAATACGTTCTCGAACAAACGATACGTTTTTTTAGGCAATCGACGAATGGATCAATTCTTTATTTTCTTCATAAGAGTAGAAATAATAGTCAGCTAGACCATGTACCATCCATCGAAACAAATAGTAGTCAGAAGGAGAAATATCTGGAGAGTACTGTGGGTGGAGTAAGATTTTCCATTTTTGGATTTCTAAATATGCCTTGATGGTTTTTGCGATATGAGACTGATCAAAATAATTCTATCATGTTTCCACTGTGGCTATTTATCCGTCAAAGCTCGGCTGAAATGCATCAATTGTCTTCGATATCACATTTCCAAAAATCATAATCCACCACATCAAGCTGGTCCCATTAAATACCGAATATGATCTTGGTACCGTGAATATTCGGTCTGGGAATCGATGTGGAGGCATACGCGCGCATTCTCCATAATTCTCTATGCCTCGGATTATTGTAGGGGAACTCTTTTTCATCACTGATGAAAATGCAATGTAAAAATCTCTTCCGATTCTGTCTTCGAAGCAGCTGTTAACCCAAAAACGCCGTTCAACATTTCTCGGCGTCAAATTGTACGGAACCCAACTTCCTTGCTTCTGAAGAATTCCCATTGCTTTTTGGTGTTTGAAATTGCTTGTCAAATGACTTTCAGTGGTTCTATTAATTTTTCTTGCGTTTGGTACGTGTGTTCATCCACTAATGCCTCCAGTTCGGAATTTTCGAATCCAAATCACCGTCCTTCAAACGTTAAAACCACTCATGACTGGTTCTTTCACTAACATAAGTCTCACTGTAAGTACTTGAGGACATTCGATAAGTCACAGCCACATTTTTCTTCCAGTGAAAGCAGAAAATCAATACTTCCTACAAATGATGAGATATTGGCTAGAAAACTGACATCTTCAATCATAAATACACTTCTGATGCAACAAAATTTACTGATATGATTTTGTAGTTATGTTAGCAGATGTTCGATATTACTGTATGAAATTTTTGACTTGTCGATTTCAACTGGTACTTACCGTGTAACATATATTAGCAATGATCATTTCCGCTTTCCAGTTCTACAAATGAATTAGCTTATAATCATAAGATTGAGAGTTATATTAATAATAGAAGATAAAATATTATAATTTCATAATAACAATTAGTATTACTAACTAATAATAGTAGAGATAAATAATTATAAATTAACATTCATAAAGAATCTTAATAAATGACATTTAGTCAATTATATGGAAAATAACAAAGCTCTGGAACGTAATTCTTATTTTCGTATTCTTTATTTTCTACTATTAGTCATAGATTCCATGTATGGAAAGGTCTTTATGGATTTTATTAATAATCTCATTAGGAGTTACTAATTATCCAGTTTTTTCTTTTAGCGAGTATACAAAATCAGCAGATTTGTATTCACATAGAAGAAAATGGTTCTTTTGTTATTATTTTAGTCACTTTGCAGAAAAGGTATGGAAGATGACAATTTTTTTTAAATAAATAATGTCTTGTAGAGCCTATAGTAAAGAAAAATCAATTTGGTATGTCATCGTTCAGAATTTTTTCTGATTTTGGCAGTAAGTTTTCGTCTTCCTCTTTAATATGAACGTATCAAGTTAAACATCTTTCATTTAACAAGACTTTTTAATACAGATATAAGACATTGATCTCTTAATGTAGGTATTACTGATTTTTTCATGAGAAAATTTATGACAATATTACAGACGATAGTCGGATCGATATACAAAATTCGATTCTGTTACCTGTATCTTTAGAAATAATAATTATATGCCCGATTTCAATTATTCCCTGTATAGAATCGATATTAGGATTAATTTATAAAATATTGTATTGTATCTGTTATAACTATATGTTCTGTAATGGGAACTGGCTTACTTGGGGTATCAAAAACAATTTCAAATTGCGGGAGTTTTCAGTTAATATTCCCGAGCTGCAATACTATTTTGAAAATTTAAGTACGATACAGTCACTGTACGATCCTAATAAGTAATAGATACAATAATGAAATTACTCGTTCCTATGCAGTATGGATCAAATCTAAAAACGGCTGCTCAACATGACTGTGTGAACCAAACTCCTTTTTTATAAATCGATTTGAACTTTTCGGTTTGACACAGCAGGGATTGA
The DNA here is from genome assembly GCA_018907035.1 of Sycobia sp. Sy_11. NCBI lineage: Eukaryota > Metazoa > Arthropoda > Insecta > Hymenoptera > Epichrysomallidae > Sycobia > Sycobia sp. Sy_11. Next base: position 7,918,197 of record JACCIC010000005.1, read on the forward strand.
TATCTCCAATTTCTCACATACGTTGTTGTATAATTGAAATAGTCATATTTGTATATGAAAGTGTATAATTTAATTATAAAGCTAATTCAGGCGTAAAAATATTATTTATGTGAGTTTTCATAAAATGAATTTAAAGTCTATGAATAAATGAGATAATTTGTGTTTAATTTGTAAATAAGAATAGAAATAAGTAATTAAGATAATTAATACTGTCGTGAACTTAAAATTGTTGTTATAATTAACGTGAGACTATTTGTTGATAAAACTAATATTGTTATTGTAATTAATATAATTAATAGAAACGATACGACATTGCTAGTGTATTAAAAAGTACGCTCGAATGAATTTAGAAATAATATTATTGATATAGTGAATATAATATCGTCAGTGTCCTTAATATTTCATTTAGATTGTTGGTGTTAATACAGTAAGTTTATATTCAATAATAAGAATGCCGCATTCTTGATCGTGATCCGCGAACGAAGGAAGAGAGGTCAATTACGTCGAATATTCCGTATTATATAGATAGTGAGTCTAACGGTGTAACGGATTGTTTCTTAATACGCGCCGAATACAAATTTATTGTTTAATAAAATTATATCGTTATTTCTACAGATTTATACAAGTTAATTTTATGATTTTGTAGATGTTATCAGGTATGTGAATAAGTCTTTCCCGTTTTTTTTCAAATTTTGAGCCTTTATTGTGAAAAAATGGTTACAAATGAATTATTGAAAGTATTGACCATTGCTAGCTACAACTTTTTCCCATCTTTCTGGCAACATACGAATCCCGTTGCAAAAAAATTCGACCGGTTTGGCCTCTATCCAGTCATCCACCCATTTTTTGGCTTCCTCGTAGGAATGGAAGTGCTGGTCAGCCAGGCCATGCGTCATCGATCTGAAGAGATGGTAATCAGACGGAGCAACGTCTGGACTATACGGCGGGTGGGGTAGGACTTCCCATTTGAGCGTTTCTAAGTATGTTTTCACCGGCAGTGCAACATGTGGGCGAGCATTCTCATGTTGCAAAATAACTTTGTCGTGCCTGTCGGAGTATTGTGGCCGTTTTTCTCGCAGTGCGCGGCTCAAACGCATCAATTGTCGTCGATAGACCTCGCCTGTGATCCTTTCATGCGGTTTCAGAAGCTCATAGTAAACCACACCTAGCTGGTCCCACCATATACAGAGCATGAGCTTGGCGCCATGAATATTTGGCTTGGCCGTCGATGATGATGCATGGCCGGGTAGTCTCCATGATTTACTTCGCTTCGGATTATCGTAACGTATCCACTTTTCATCGCCAGTCACAATACGATGCAGAAAACGCTTTCTGGTATGTCGCTGAAGCAGCTGTTCGCAAGTGAAAAAACGCCGTTCGACGTCTCTCAGCTTCAGTTCATACGGTACCCAATTTCCTTGCTTTTGGATCATTCCCATGGCTTTCAAACGCTTGGAAATGGTTGTTCGGTCAACTCCCAATGCTTCAGCAAGTTCTTCTTGCGTTTGACAAGAATCTTCATCAAGCAAAGTCGCCAATTCTCGATATTCAAAGATTTGCGGCCGCCCGGAACGCTCCTTGTCTTCCACGTCGAAATCACCGCTTTTGAAGCGCCGAAACCATCCGCGAACACTTGAATCATCGACACAACCTTCTCCATAAGCCTCCTGAAGCAATCGATGCGTCTCGGCAGCAGATTTCTTCAAATTGAACCAATAAAGTGAAACTTCCCGCAAATGACGTCGACTCGGCTCAAATTTCGACATTTTCACGATATCAAAAATTTATGACGCGAAAAAATTTTAACTAATGTGTTAGTATGGAATTGTTGACATATGAATAAGCTTTGATTATGACATATGTAACCATTGAATACTCGCACAGTATTGGTGGCGCCATCTCTTACAAAAAACGGGAAAGACTTATTCACACTCCTAATAATTTTCAAACAAGTTAATTATATGCGTCTCCCAAATAAGATATAAATATTGTATTCGCGTGTTATCATACAAAAAATAGGTCGTTATGTTTCGTTTATATTTTCGTCGATATGTTTCGTTTACATTGCGTTCTGATTACGTTAAATTCATAAAGCTCTGTGTATCAAATAACCAACCTGTAAAGAAAAATTGTAAGGTGAAAATGCAAAAGAAACTTTCGTGAATATTTCGATTATATATATGGTAAAAAAGGAAAAAGGGTAGTTCTGCCTCTCGCCGTTACCAACTCGCGTGTACGGAGGCCTACGTACACGTGTAGCCAAATGTATTGAAAACACAGTGGTTTTCTGATGGTACAATGTACTCTCTAGGAAGTCTAACTTCCGAGAAAAGAAAAGAGGGGGACTAGATAAATTTGACTCAGAACCGCATGTTTCCCGCCTTGCCTTTTCGCCACTGCGAAGAATAAAAAGAATACGCTGTCCGCGAAAGAGAGCGCGCGCTATTCGCCTTTGCGCGGAATAGGGAAACTTCCCGCCTCGTCTTCGTCAAAGTAGACCTGCAGAGCGCGGCTTCGATAGTGCGCGCGACAATGGCCGCAGATGATAGGGCCAAAAACTTGGCTGCTCTGTCGAGGCGGGTGAATAGAGCGCGGTTTCGATAATGCGCGCCTGTCAACGGCCGTATATGATAGGGCCGAAACTTTACTGTGCTGTAGCGGCGAGCAAGAAGAGCGCGATCGCAAAATGCGCGCGCTAATGTTTCTGTGATTCGACCGAAAATTTCACCGCTCTCCCCACTCTGTACCGACGGGGGGAGAGAGTGCGGGCTGTAAAAGGCCGAGCGGCAAGCAGCGGCCGGGATTTTTTCTGTTACTGTTGTGAGACACCGTACGAGTAATAAAATTAATAAAACATATATATCATTTTTTCGAGAACCTACTCCTCTTCCCAATATTTCCACCACAAACGGTTCAAAATTAGTGATTTTCAAGTTGAAGACAAGGATCGCTCCATAAAGGAAAAGTTTTTTAAAGACGTTTGGTTGAATGACGATCCGTGTCAGATTCCAGAAGAACTTGTTCTACCATTGGACGTCACGTAACAAGCCGTTTCCCTGCATCTAAAAGCATTAGGATTCATTCAAAAAGCATGGAAAGTGGGTGCTGTACGAATTGAAGCAGAGAGACGTCGAACGGTGATTTTGTATGTTCGTACTGTAGCTGGAGTGATGTAAAAATAAATCATTTTTGCATCGTATGGTCACTGGTGATAAAAAATGGCTTTTTATGATAACCATAAGCGCAGAAAATTGTATGCAAAACCCAGCCAGCTCACCCAATCAACGGCGAAATGAAATATTCACGTAAGTAAGGTCATGCACTGCATATGGTGGAATGAAAAGGATATTGTATACTACGAAATGTTACTGAGTGATCAAACCATCAAATGACTATTGTATCGAACTCAACTTATTCGTTTCAAGTGATCATTAAAGGAAAAATGGTCAGAATAAGAGACCAAGCATGAGTTTTGATTTTTCATCACGATAATGCTCAGCCATATGTTGCGGCTTTGGTCAAAAAATATTCGGAGAATAGTGGATCGGAATTTCTGCCTCACCAGCCTTACAGTTCAGACCTGGTACCAAATGACTACTATTTGTATCGATCATTGCAATAATCTAGACTATTTATTTATTACCTGTAAAAGGCACTCTTTATACATGAGTGCAATGAATAGTTCCCTTTATAGACTTTCCGGGGAAATGCAGATGGAACGTAGTAGAGGAAAGACTTTACGCCGTCAGGCGAGAGTTAGTATTCACCAGTGCGGCTTACGAATACAAGGTCTTAGATAAACTAGCTGAAATTTCTTTGTAGCACTTGAGGGTATTGAACTCGACATAATTAGATGTTCAAAGTGAGAGCATGCGACTAATTTATTCTTATTACTATAACAGCATTATTATACCAATTGTAGGTTTTACATTTAGTACCGCCATTTGTATTAGAAAAGCAAATTCCCATAGATGTGTGATTTTGAATTGAGACAGTTTCGCTTAACTAAAATAGTTCTAGGAATATTCATATAAATTCTATAACTATGGAAGAGATATATTTTTTTATGCGCAAGACTTCTACGAGTAATCAAGTTTCTTTACTGAAATCTGTAACTAAGGTACGCATCCTGGCTAAGTTACGATTCATTACAGATTTTTATTTCACTGCTTTTTAAATGCTGTTCTTTTCGCTTGAAATCATGTCGCATTTTAGACTTGTATAAGTCATTCCTACTTGTCGATATCGCTCTTAGAAGCTGTTAAAGTTTTGTATTACTTGTAATTCCAAATTATGAAACGGCAAAATCAACAGTATTAATATAAGTTCGTCTTACCGTAAGATTTGTTTAGTCATTGTCATTTCAAAAGACAGAGAATTCTTGGGAAACCCCACGACTGCGCATGGATGATCTAAAAGATTTACTTTTAATTTTATTGATAGATATCGTATATGAGAGCGATTTAGAATATATCCAGTCTCCAGTGGAGTTTATTTGTTACTTATAAAATAGTTGATAGTTGTGAATTAAGATAATTTGAGAAATCCTATACTTCGGGGTTACGTATTACGTTTATTTATTAGGTGTACAACTTTGCTTCCGCCGTTTTGCTGTAGATGACTGTAACGACAAGAGATAGTCGAAATAAATAAATGTCTAAATATAATTTCATCGAAATATTAGTTGATCTGTGTCTGCATTAGAAAGTTATTCTCGATTAAGCATACCAGTTTACCAGCCAAATTCTCGTCATTTGCAGGAGGTTTTAATTTTCTGCTTTAATACGAAGAAATCTGCGGCTGAGGCTCATCCATTGCTCTCAAATACTTATACCGAGGCCGCTATTAGTGAAAGAACGTCCCGGTAGTGGTTTCAATGCTTCAAGAAGAATGATTTTTTTTGTCGAAGACCAGAATGGCGGTGGAAGAGAAAAGGTTTTTGAAGATGGAGAAGTGAAGGCCTTACTTGATCAAGACTTGCGTTAATCACAACAAGAATTGGTGGGATCAATGGGAGTGATATAAAAAGCTATTTAAAATGCCTGAAAGTCATAGGAATGATTTAGAAACAAGAAAATTGGGAACCGTACAAGTTGAGTCCGAGAAATGTTGAACGTCGTTGGTTTGCTTATGAACAGAACCTACAAGGCAAAGACGAAAGGGATTTTTGCATCGCATTGTGTCCGGAGACGAAAAATGAGTTCATAACGATAATTCTAAGCGCAGTAAATGATGGGAATATCCCGGCCATGCTTGCACGTGGACGGCCAACCTGAATATTCAGGGTTCCAAGGTGCTCAGTATTTGGTGGTACCAGCTCGGCATAGTGTATTATGAGTTATTATTTGCGAAATTATTATATTGTTATTATATTGCGAAAGTGGTCAAGACATACTTGGAATCGTTAAAATGAGAACTTCTACCTCACCCGCCATATTTTCTAGACGTTGAACCCTCAGACTATCACTTGTTTCGATCAGTAGCACACGACCTGGCTGACCACTACTTCCATTCTTATGTAGAAGTAAAATATTGGATCGATTCGTGGATCGTTTCAAAAGATGACAAGTTTTTTACAACTTGGGATTGATATACTGCCTGAAAGATGAGAGAAAATAGTGACCAGCGATGAACAATACTTTGAATTATAAATGTCTAACCAGTTTTTTACCATAAAGCCTCGAAATGCGGAAAAAATGGCGGAAGCAAAGTTGTACACCTATCATTAATTGCTTTAGCCGTCTTTATAATATTTCTAATTATCTTTGTGAATATTATTAATAGTTACTTTTAATTATCTTTGGATTATATTTGGATCACTTCTGATTGTCTTTTGGGGATTGGTGGTTACTTTCATTATCTTTGCCTTTTTGATGTCGTTATCTATTTTTATATAAATTAATAAAATAAATAGTAATTAACGTAAATCTATGTTACTCGTTATTTCCTTCCCGAATTGTCGCTTCTTTTGACTACAAGAATACAGTGGATCCAGCGGAGCATAACAGGTCACGAGAACCGCAAAATAATCGAATGTAAAGCGATGTAAAGGAAGGAGTGTTATACGTTATGTACTGTTATAATAAAAACTTAGAGCATTTCTTAATAAATTATAATTTTCGGCTCCATCAGAGAGATAGCTCTCTTATTGTGGCCAGAGTTGGACTTCTGACAAATATCCGTAAAATGCTCTGTAAAACAAAATCGAAGCAGTTGAATAAAATTCATTCACCAAGTACGTGAATTAAGTTTGTTATGCTGGTGAACAAGAACCAAACGAGTCCTTCTTTAGACAGAGGACAAGATGAAAGAGATCGATTATCTGGCAAAATATCCTTCGCCAACTATTCTTCCATGTCATCTTCCAGAAGCCAGAAGAAAAGGAGCGCAAGGTGGATGAATTACACAAGAAGGTAGAGTTCAAGGTCTAGGCTCAAATTATAATAGGTAGCTATAAAAAAGATGTTATTATATGCTGACTCTTATTTTTATATATGCAATTTCTGTTATTTAAGCTATAAAAATTTATTTTCGTATATATTATAATTATATTATTATATTTTATAATAATATAATTATATTTCGTACATAATTATTCGTGTATTCTCATAATATTTACTTACACGTATTCTTTAATTAGCGTGCTGTATATTAAATAATATATGATATAAAGTACCAAAAATGAAACTTTCATATTATTTAATAAAAATGAGGTATTCGGAAATGCGGCGACCGATGTCTTTGCTGCCTCCCTAGTTCATACGCGCGGTGAGCGCGGGACATCTTTTCCACGCTGACTGTCGCGCGACTGCTACTCTCTCTCGCGACGAGTGCGAGTTCTCCTCTGCTCTCCCTTGGCCTACGTTTGCTAGGCAGGTATATTTAATACGCGCAATCGTATTGTTTTGAAGATTGTGCGTTTGACCTTTAATCGGGAGCATTGCCCGATTATTTTAATTTTGGAATCTTTAATTCTTTCGAATGAAAATCTTGCGAGTATTCGGCTGTATCGGGAATACAGCCTGATCGTCGCAAATTAAAGCTCAAAAATTGTATACAAAAATATATGCATAATAGGTGGATATCTAAATAAAATGCTATATTTAAAATTATTGTTTGTCTTTTGATTACTAGGTCTTTTTCATAATGTTATTCTTCTGAGTGGTTCAGCGTTGAGTCCTTGGGCTGCAGTGCATGATCCAAATGATCTGCGGATTCTTGTAGCTAAACAACTTGATTGCCCTTATAATAATGACGAGGATATAGCAGAGTGTCTACGAGAAGTTACTCTTGAAGCTTTATTGGATATTGGGCTCAGTGAAATCAAGTAGGTATTAGATACATATAGATGTGCATAATGAGCATACAACTATTACAATATTATATAAGAATAGCATTCCCCGTCTCGGCTTCGCCCGAGATAATAACTTAACCAATTTATTAAACATTTGCATAATATCTATGTCATAAATACTCTATGTTTAAATCTGTATTTCTGTTGATAAATTTACCTATCATGACTGCATAAAAAGATGCTATTTCAGCGTCCGTCTCAAAAAGCTACTACCTCAGATTTCACTTCAAAAAGTTGCTATTTCGCAGATTTTTTTTTTTACTTAATTTTCAATTGGCACTACAAACTAAATATTCACGGTATTTAATGGAAAATATAATATTAGGTTGTCAAATATCTCCCGTCCGCTTTTTTGCTCTTCATTCAATGCTTTATAAAAAGTGTTACAGTGGTAGGATTTACTTCAAATATGCGCCGTTTTGTTCGATAATCTGTTTCTATCTAGACGGCGACTTCATAACCCTCTCGTAGAAATACCTCTCCTTATTTGCGAAGAACTCGGCCAGCCACTTTTCACAAGCCTCTTTTGAGTCCAACTTTACACCACCAAGGGCACTCGACATGGACAGGAACAGGTGGTCATCACTTGGCACTATGTCGGGGCTATATGGTGGATGCGATAAAACCTCCCATCCGAACTCCGGCACCTTCTGACGAGTCATCAACGAAGTGTGCCGTCTGGCGTTCTCCTGGTCGAACACTACACCCTTTCTGTTGGCTATTTGTGGACGCTTCTGGTCGATAGTCTGCTTCAAACTCTCCAGTTGTTCACAGTAGATGGTAAAATTAAGCGTCTGGCCATATAGGAGCAGCTCATAGTGGATGATTCCCTTCCAATCCCACGAAGCACACAGCAAAACCTTCCTGCCCAAAATGGATCGAGTTCGTTCCGTTTCAGCTGCACATCGCAGGCGCTGATTCGGTCCAGAAGGTTTTTTTGCGTGAAATCATGCGGCAGGCAAACATCAAGCTTTTTATTTATCCAGCCTTCTGCAGATGGTTTAAAATGGTTTGTTGACTAACTCTCACCTCCTGGGTGATGTCAGGAGATGCCACATGCCGGTCTAACTCGATAAATTATCCATGGTGTCGTTTTCACCGGCTCTAAATCGTCGAAACCATTCCTTTGCGGTTCGAAGTGATAACGTGCCATCCCCCAAAATACCATTAATCTCATTGAACGTTTCTTTAGTGGATTTGCCTTGGACGAAGGAAAGCTTGAAAATAGCGCGAATTTCGGCGTTAGTGAACTCCATGTTTACACTTCTATAACTTTTCTACGTAATATCCAAACTAATCATGGATAGCGTCATTTTGTACGTTATGTCAAGACCTTTTAAATGATGTATATATTTATGTATATATATAGTATTATTATATATATTGATGTATATATATAGTATTGCAAGATACGAGCTCTGTAGCGCTATGTTCAAAGCCGCGAAATTCATAAGTCAAAAAGACGGAAGGGAGATATTTGACAACCTAATATATATATATATATATATATATATATTGTGACGAGCGTCACAAGGCGTCCGCGTCGACTTGTCCAGGGAAAAGACGACGCGCGCGCCACCCCGTGGGCAAGAAAACCTCAAGGCGCTCGCGCGCGCCGTCGCGCCTTGTGCTCAGCACGACCCCCTCTCCCCTACCTTTTTGTTCGTCCCGCACACGAGCCGAGTACGAGGCCAAGAACTAAGGAACCAAAATTCTATTACATTTAACGCAAAATATTTTTTTTTCGAACGAAAAATATAGAACAACAATAATTTTTTTTTTCTACTGGTTATTATGACATGCCATTTTTAGTTTATTAAACAAGTAAAACGTTCCACACGGAGAGGAATTTGACTATGCTAGAGTATACTATGTTGACATTATTGCTGTATATTAATATTGTATATTGTACTTGTATCAGCTATATAATACAATATTATAAGATTAACTGTTACAAAAAAAAAAAAAAAAAAAAAAATTATTTACATATAGTATAAACGTGTAAACTAGTATTAGAATCGTCTCAAATTTCTTAGTCAGAGAGTAGGCTTAAGGAACTTATTTTCACATAGCCAAAATTCTCTCAGTACAAGTGAAAAGGGTCATTTATATATACCAAAGACATATTATCTAGAAAAATTTATATAAAATAATAGATTAAATTCCTTTATTTAGTATACTGTTAGATAGTAAAATGAATTTGAAATTACCATGTTTTTTTTTCTTAGAAAAAAATTTATTAAATTTTGACAGTATAGATTATATGAATGCTTTGGTTATTAATTATTTGAATTCAGTTTGAAACCTTTTTATATAAAATTTAAGTCTATTTGAATATAAAGAATAAAAAAAAAAAATGTTTATAAATGAAAGGGGTCAACAAAGATGTTTATATAATTATAAACTCTGTTTGTCCCGTATGTTGTAATGTGTGTTTGTTTACTTATGGTACAGAGCTAATGTAAGAAATGCTATATAAAAAAAAAAAATTTTTTAGTTGACTTGTTTAAAATAAATTATTTAGATTTAATATAAGAAATGTATATCTATTGTATAACAATTTAATTTAATTTTAAGATGTTGCTTCAGAATATTAAATCCATTAACCTTTAATGTTCTTTACTGAACTATAAGTAATGCAACATACCGATTTATGTTAGAAATAACTAATTTTTTAAAATAATTATTTAAAATAACATTTATTTTAATACATTAATAAAATAAAGTTGGTAATTAGATTTTGTAATGACTATAGTTTATGTATAATTTGTATTTTAATTACTGTAATAATTTGGAGTTTATAAATATTAGAAAAATTGCACTGACTACAATAAAGGAGCAAATGATTATCATAAAAAATTATAATTCAGAAATCTTCATTAGTAATTACAGATAACTCTTGAATTTTAAATATTGTATATTTATGTATAAGAAATTATTGCTTTTTAGATTATCATATTTATAAATTGCATTGTAAATGGATTTAAAAGCGTATACAATTATAAATTTAACATTACGAAGCGCTTAAAAAAAAAAAAAATTTAATAGTTATCACTAAATCATTTTGTTTACCGAAAAAATCTAGAATTTATAGTAAAGCAATGTATAGAAAGATAAAAAAAAAGTCTTGTAATTATTAATAATTATAAATTTATAAATGATCTTTAGGAACTAGTATAATAATATATCTTTAATAACTAGTATTCTTATTAATCTTTAATAATTAGTAATTACAGATAACTCTTGAATTTTAAATATTGTATATTTATGTATAAGAAATTATCCGCCGGGGAGTTGGAGAAGAAGAAGAGAGGGAGTAAGCAGTGTGTCGTTGACCGCCAAGGGGAAGAGTAGTGCGCTGTTGGCCGCCGAAGTGAGAAGTAAGAAGTGAGAGGTAGAGGAGAGAAGAGTAAGGAAGAAACAGAGAACGAGAGTAGTGCGCTGTTGGCCGCCGAAGTGAGAAGTAAGAAGTGAGAGGTAGAGGAGAGAAGAGTAAGGAAGAGGCAGAGAAGTGAGACGAGAGATAGGAAAGTGAAAGGTGAGAAGAAAGTGAAAGTAAAGGAAGAGGGTGAGAAGTAAAGGAAGGAAGTGAGGAGTAAGGAAGAAGTGAGAGGCAGAGGAGAGAAGAGTAAGGAAGAGGGAGAGAAAGGCTGAGAAGAGAGAAGGAGAGAGAGGGTGGAGTAAGAAGAAGAAGCCGGGCGGACGCGACCGAAGGAGCCCAGAAGACCACCGGGGCAACCACCACCGCCGAGAAGGTGAGCTGAAGAGAGAGTGACAGCCGGAGGGACGTCAGCACCCTGGCGAGTGGCGAACACCCGCCGCGTGTCTCTCTTAGAGTGTCTCCCTTGTATCCCCGGTCCCCTCCTTCCATCCCCGAGCACCCTCCTCCCAAGTCGGCAAGTGCGTCGGGACGCGGGTCGCGATCGTGGTGGGCCGAGCATGCGGACCGTGCGAAATCCGCCATGTTAGTGTAAAAAGAAAAAATTTTGTGAATTAATAAACGGGGTGAGTTAAACCTTTGTGGACGCCGCATAATTTTTTTTCTTCCCCGTGTGTTTGTCCTTTCAGGAAACCAGAAAAAAAAGAATACTCTTTTCCTCGTTTTCCCAGACCGGCGGAACCCCCTCCGAGAATTGAAGGTAAGAGAGTGAAGTAATAAATACAAACATTTTTTTTTGTGTGTGCGCGCCCTCACCGGGGTTGAAATACGATTCAACTTTCGGAGAGCGGATCGCGGCATTACAATATATATATATATATATATATATATATATATATATATATTGTAACCTCATAATTGTAATCTTACCTGGTTACTCATGTCGGGCACTCACCCGATTCTCGTCTTGTCGCTGTTCGTCGTGGCGGCTAGAATTACGGGAATGAAAAGGTACTACGATAGAGAATAAAAACACGATGCATCTAAAAGTATATCGAACACTCTTTATTTGCGCGACACATACATAAAACGGAACGTAATATATATACAGGCACGGTTACCTACCGCGAGCGGGTTCCGCGACGCAATTACACACTAAATGTACAGAAGTCTAACCGCAATTATACGATTACTACCGCGCACGCGGGGGATGAAGGAAGAGGGACGTGGGGAGATCACATACAGTTCATGGCATGCGGGTGTGAATAAACGCTGCCGGCGACGGCGGGCGCACACATAGTTTACATTTAACCAAATATCACACTATTGCCCTTTAGCTGACGCAGATGCTGTCACGGCGTCCTCTCGCAGTTGGGGCGCACGGCTGGCGTGGCGTCCTCTCGCTCTCGCTGTTGGTGGCTTGCGCGGTGTCCTCTCGCTCTCGCTGTTGGTGGCTTGCGTGGTGTCCTCTCGCTCGCGCGGCTTGCGCGGCGTCCTCTCTCTCTCTCTCTCTCTCTCTCTTTCTCTCTCTCGCTCGCTGATGATGGCTCGTACAGCTTGCGCGGCTGGCGTGATTAGCACGGTGTGCGCGGCGTGCCCTCGCTGTGGCGCGTGGTGCACGTGCGGTTATTCTTGCGGCGTGGAAGTGGGGAAGCGTAATCGGGAAGAAGTCTAACACACTCGAACAACGCGAGTCAATGCCGAATGGCCATACTTTTCGTGACTTGGAGAATACGATAAAAGGCTACCGATACTATATTGAAAACCTTGACTACTCTATCCGACGGCTGGAGCGCGAAGAAGGAAAGTCTCTTGCTGCCTTTCTTGCTCGCTTCACTCGCTGCGCTCCGCGCGCACTCTTTCGGCGCATACCGTGCCTTATTCGCACACTCGCACACGCTCGGTTTTTCAACCTTTATTCGGAACCGGCAGTTTGTACGGTTACTATATATATATATATATATATATATATATATATATATATATATGTATGTATGTATGTATAGGTATCTTAAATACGTTTTGTACGGAAAGTTTGGTGTTTGAATGATGGAATACGAAAGTTCAGTAGAATTAATCACGACGTACCTGAGTCTTGTTTTCTTCTATCCGAGCATGAAAATTCCAGTAGAACTTGTTCCAAGACACTTGTACCGAACGAGCACGAAATTTTCCGTAGAAATCGTCCACAGATACCTGAACATTTTGTTACTGTTCGAATACAAAACGTATTTTACTGTTGGAATACCAACCTCTGCGTAGAATTTGATACGAAATTTCTGAGCATCGTATTTTACTATCCGAGCATAATAATCCCCTTGGAAGTCATCCCAAGGTACATAGACGTTGTGTTCTATTGTTGAAATACGAAATGACCTATAAAGGTCGTCCCGTGACATCTGCACATTGTATACTACTATCCGAAAACGATACCTCCCTTTCAAGTCATCCTGAAACGCCTGGGCAGCCTATTCCATTATCGCAACACGGAACTTCCCGTATAACTCTTCAATTGAATCATCTGGACATCGTATTTTAATGTCCAAACACGATACTTTTCATGGAAGTAGTTCGGAGATGTCTGGACAACGTATTCTACTGTCCGAATGCGAAACTCCTTGAGAAGTTGTCCCCAGGCATCTGGACATCGCGCTGTGGCGTCTGAGTACAAAAGACTCCGTAGAAATCATTCAGACATACCTGGACATCGTATTTTACTTTCCGTGCACTATAATCCCTGTAGAAGTGGTCCGGAAACCTAGAAATCGTGTTATACTATCCGAAGACGCAACTTCCTGTAGAAGTGATTTCGAGACCACAGGACATCGTGTTCTACTTCCCGAAGACAAAACTACAATATTTTCCTATAGAGACTATATGTAAGATATATATATATTGTATATTATCGTATTTTATATTAAATATCACGAATACATAGCTTATGGAGCGCACGGAAGTTCAAGCAAAAGAAAATAATTTGCGAAATAGCACCTTTCTAAAGCGGGTGCTCCGATACGGTTTGCTTATAGAGAAGTGACGACATATATACATAGCTTAGAAATTATTTATAGATTTATAGATTTTTGGGACCTTAGACTATATTATAATCGGTCCATTTTTTATCTTCAGACACAATTCGTTGAAAAAAACAACTTTTTGAGACTGAAGTAAACATTCCGAAATCAAAACACAATTTTCAACGATTCTCGGCGGGAGTTTCCTGGCCAATTTTCTGATTTATAAATAAATCTTTGTGATTCTAGACTATTGAAATGGCTTCACATGTTTTTCCAAATGATGCAGTAAGTTTTCTTATATGTTTGACATGGATCTTCATTCAGAAATATCTCCAATACTTTATCCTCAAAATTGTTTGACTCGCCGGAGTATCTTTGTTCTCGATATCAAACTCAGTGTTTTTGAAATGCGTAAACTTTGTGTTCAGTGAAAATCTGCTTATATTTTCAAACTAACGATCTCAAACTTTCGAAAGTCATCGAGACGCTTGCCATCGAAGAAATGTTTGAAGCAATCTAAAACGTTTTTACTGCACTACTGTGTTCATGTGAGTACGCGGTAATGTAAAACCAGCATACTGCCTCTCTCTACTCCCGGCTCTCTGGTAACGCTTAGTATCCGAATCGGGAACGCTACGTACGTACTCGCACCACGTCTTTCGATCGGTATAGTTCGTTACTCGCAAAGAGCATATTCGCTTAGTGTTCCGTGTGGCTTAAATACGTTTTTCTGACTCTGTCTTCGACTTGCGTAATATTGTAATTAAATTTTTATAAATATTCGTATATCTATACTTTTACAGAATAAAGACGTTTATTCACCAATTTGCTTAATACACTTTTCATCACGCGAAACATTCTAATTAAGTTCCAATCTTTTCAACATTTTCTGGTAGCAGAGCGTGGCTTTCTCAAAATTGCTTTTGATTGTTCACGAATTCAAAAGAGTTTTTGGAAATAAAATTGTATGAAGATTTTATAGATCAGATATCTAATAGATACTCCATCGCTGTACATCAAGTAGCATACGTTCATCGACCGCCATCGTTGTTGAACCGGGTTACTGGCAAACGAACCGAGATTAAGCTCGTCAGACAGCGAATAGAGCGAGCAGCTCTTTGACTCCATGCATCGTGCCTCTTACGCTACATAGACCGGCATCGGTGCTGAACCGGGCTACGATCAAGCGGAACCTAGTCCCTCATTCCTCAACTATAGCGAACGGAGTCGTCTATTCGACATTTTCAAGAGCTGTCGCAAGTATCTACACGAATACTCTGCAGCTAGCATTTCAAGTCGGTATCATTCTCAAATTTATTCTGCGGAAACAGTAAATAAATTTCAAGAATTTTTCTGTGTTAAATCTGTATATTTACAAATACAACAAGTATCGAACAAGATATAAAGATCCTCATCCAACAAAGCGTCAAATTCCTCATCTTCAAAATATTCCGGCTTTCCGTAGTGATCCTTGTCTTCAATTTCAAAATCACCACTTTCGAACCACCACGTCGATTCACGAATACATTCCAAAATGTATGTTATCGAATGAAATCGATTCAACTTATTTTGGTTGATCTGAAAAAGCCGAACTTTTTCTCGTACGAAAGAATAAGAGTAAAAGGTTCCCGCAAATGACGCTTTTTTGGCTGTAAACTTGCCATAATTTGCTCGATAAAATAAATGATACCGAAAGAAATAGTCAAATATTATGCTGCAAAGTTGTTGACACATACACAATCTGCAAATATAACAACAAGTGTGCGGTGCCTGCCCACTGCGATACTGCGCGCGTGAACATGACCTGGCTCACGCCATCTGAGCTCTAACTAATCTACAAGCTGGAGATGCGCGGCGAGCTTCTGCTTAGAGGTACCCGCGAGGCGGCGAGGTTCGTTGCTACTACCGACGAACGGGGCTGCTTCTCAAAGCAAATCTGATTGAACTAAATTGAATAATGAAGTTCTTTCTTATTGGTGCAGCTCGAACTTCAAACTATCTGCCCGGCGCATGTGGCGAATTTCAGAAATCAAACTCGAGCCGAGTTCAGGCTTGTTTGCATCTACACGGGCGACGGCTGCTCGCATGATGCAGATCGCTCAGCCCGTCACAATATATATATTGTGATGAGGGAATTATTTAACAGACAAAAATTGAACTTATTAAAAAGAATAAATTTAATTTTTAATCCTTTTATCGACGCGCATACAACCAATTTTTTTGACGATTCACCTACTTGTTCTCGGGGAAAAATTTGCTACTACCAAAAATATGGCCGTGCAAATTTATCGCGACCGATATACAAATTTTACTGTTATCATCGCGAAAATACAGAATAAATATTATAAGAATAAATTATGTTTTCCTGTAGCACACGCGTAAATAGTTATAAGCTAAACCGAAATTTACTACAGATAATATATTAAATATAAAATTAAATTAATATAATACACGCGGTAAACATACCGAAAGCAGGCAAAGGTCGTGACGACTACTGTGATCCAAATAACTTTTCCATTCCTTCCGGTGAATCAGGATAATTCAGAATAGTAATACCATAAAAGGTTGATAATTTGAAAATAACTATACTCGTTAAAGCCAAAGTTTTCGGATTATCGCCTTTTTCTGGATGATGATTTTTTCGCGCCTGATTTTTTCAAGATAGCTTCTGCTATAGCTTTTTGAGCCTTGTCTAACTGATTTAACTGCTACCGATTTTTAATCTTGCCAGCTGACGCGATTGCTTTTTTCATCTCGTTTACAGCTTTTTCAAAAGCTAATAATGCTATTCATCTGGCTGCTATGTGAATGTGATAATAAATATCATAATATACATTTTAATCCACAAAAATGATTCAGACCCTGAATACCTATACGAAGAAGCCTCATTACGAAAGCAAATCTTCTGTTTATTTCGTAAACAGAACTAATTCTTGGACTCGATGGAATACGAACGTCATTTTCACATTTATATGCCACATTGAAATTAAAGCCTAAATCTTTCTTATTCAATTTCTAAAAACAATCTTCACTTTCATATGTTTGACAAATCACAATGTTCTGTACGGCCAAGAATACACCAGAAGAAACTACAGTATAGTATAGTTGGATCGATTGCAACTTGAAAATCAAGATCAGCATTATGAAATTTTTTTCAGAAGTACCAGTTAATTTTGAATCAGCATCAGAAGTATGCCGATTCCCGTGAAACGAACGTTGTCTTGATTAGCCTGGCTTATTTTCGTTGTCACTGCTGCCATCTCGGTGACACATGTAAAAATACTATTTTTTCACAACGGTTCAATTTCACAACGACGTGAGCCTTAGAGTGACTGAGCGGCACTGAATTAGGTAAATGGCCGCCAAAACTGCTATTTACGGAGAGGCTTAGGAGCAGGACTAGGATTAACGATGAAGAGAGGGGCAGCAGCAGCACAACGCCGGTCGCTGCAGAAGCAGCCGAGCCGGGTGCTCAAACGCGATGGTTGCTATCCTCTATTCTGCCTATTTTCGGCCATAAAAACTAATTGTATAAGTCTCAAGATATTGTTAGATAGTATTACATTCGAATTATGGAATAAAAAAAAAATTTTTTTTCAAAAAACTCCACCGCAAAGTTGCCTTAATACATAAGGACGAGTTTATGATGTCACTTAATACATGCATTTGAGTTACCATAGAGATGAATAATATATAATGCAAGAAATTTTTTAAGTATGTTTTGATATTTTGATTAAATGAATTTTATTTTTGAACTGCTTAAATGATGATCATCTATCGACATTTTGGTCAATTTGATACCACATTCTTGTACACATTCTTTGAAGACAAAATCTGATCTGTAAAGGCTTTTTGCAGCATTCTCAACGTTTCCGCAGTCGAAATTTCATTCCGGAAACAAAATGTAATCAACTTCTTTGTTCAATAAATACAGATATAATAAAAATTGCCATATTCACTTTTATCACCTCTCAAAACGAAAGATCTTTCACATATAAATGAATATTATGACTTGAATGGAAGGAAATTTGATACAGGTGTTACTAACAGTACGTCTAATTTTCAAAAAAATGTATAGCCTTAGGGATAATGTCCAAGAAGCGTATAAGTATTGTCAAATATATATTATTAATTGCCCATCATATTAATATAGCGTTATCACAATGATTATTCCTTCATTCTCCTTCTATCTAGTTCATCGAAGATTAACATTAATAGAGTAAATAGAGTATAACGTTTATTAGTATGCATGTCTAAACATCATTTTTCAAAGTACAAGGAAATGATTATGTCTTTCTACTGTCAATAGGATATCCAGAGACTTATAGTGAGTAATAGATGAATAACATTACTTTAATATATATATATATATATATATATATATATATATATATATAGATATAGATATATTGAAATGGGCACCAAGTGTCGGTGCTCGTTTTCAACTAGAGAGAGAGACAGACGGCCTGTTATAGCCACTGTCGAACTCTAGTTGGAGATAAGGGAGTGGGGCCCGCAACGTGAGCTGCAGTTAAAATACCGCTGAAATTTGTTAGGTATTTGAAATTTAAAAATTGAGCTATATCGTTCTCGCATATATGTACGACGGCCGTTCGTACGGGAATTAAGTGTAACAATATATGTTTAGTATAATGGATTAAATTCGGATTAATCTCGATGCGCGTAAATAAGTGTTTGCCTTATACGCGATAATTAACTAATTATAATAAGTAGTTATAAGCTAGATTGATCAAAATAAATTATCAATTAGCTTGTGTGCGTTTGTGATAAATTCGAGCGGGAATTGTATACGCACACAAGCATATTTATAGAGTGTGATTAACTTGTGCGTGTGTGTGCGACGGTGTATCCCGCCCGCGTGTACAAGTTTTCGAGAGAGAAGGCGTCAGGACCCTGACGCCATCGCGGTGAATTCGGGCAGTCATTATATTTATTATTAATAATTTTAATATTATTTATCACTCATTAGTAAACAATTGTCATTTTTCTATCTGACAGCCGTGCGATCTATTTTTATTCAATTTCCTTTAAGAATTGAAAAATATTTATAGGACCAACGGCGATGAACAAGAATATTTTTATTAACAATTAATTATTTAAACGATTTTAAAAATTGCTTCTAGCCAAGTTAAGTGAAACTGTGGCAACGACAAATAATTAATTCCAGGTAAGTCCTATAAATAATTGTAACGGCTTATAGATATAAAATAAGGTATCAGGACCATACCTATCCCTAATAGGGCCCCATTACAATATATATATATTGTGATGCGGCCAAAATTTAATCAGATTCTTATTTTAAAAAATATCTAAATTGTATTTGTTGCTCACACAGAAACAGATATATTTGGTCATTTACTTCAAGTCGGAGAGAGAGGGAGAGGGGCTCCGTTGGTCTGAACGTAACGGCAAGGAAACACACAAAAGAAAACCTGAAATTTTTTCTGGGCATTAGATATTATTATTCATTTTTTACATTTATTTATTACCAATCATTATCTCTTATGATTACTTATATTAATTATTTGTCACTAGTCATTTCTTATAATTATTTATGTCTAATCACTATTTTCTACAATTATTTATACTAATTATTTAATATCATCAAGTTGTGCGGTAGCGCCACTAAGGCGAATTTGAGTTATGTAACAAAATTGCACTTTCCGTTCAAAAATTGGCTTATTATTACAGCAAATATGTCTCGCAAAATAAACACAAATTCTATTTAAGGAATGCAAAGCGTCCAATCGTACTTATCTCTCATAGAATTTTAAGTACTTTGTAACGCTGGATATACAATACAATATTATCAATTAATATAGTCCTTGCTTACTTAATAAAAATTTTAAATATATATTTGTTTATATTCAAAGGAATACAACATAATAATACAACGGAATGGAGTAAGAGTTAATCCTCCCTAGCAGCGCATGCATAATAACAAATAGTAATGATAATTGTCATACCAGCAACATTCGCACCTTAAATAATAAACCTGTTTAAACTTGCACTAATACAAGTTTGTCCATGTTATTTAAGGAATATATTTTTGCTAACTGCATCAACCTTAATACGGGATTCCTATGTTAATAGTGGATTGAGGGAATTTCATTCTCTTACAATCTATAATTATTATGTGTATTTGCAGCATAAATGGCTACGCTACGTAGAGTCACTATATCGACTTAGTTTTCTTATAATAAGATTTCACACATTTCACACATTAACTAGTCCACCTGCACACATTCTTAATTTTTATATACAAGGCATATAATTATTCAATACTAGCCACCATCATGATTCTTAAAATTATCACTTTTTCGACAACAATTCTATATGAACTATCACTCTTGTTGTTCTTGCTTAGTTACATATTGTAGGATGTACTCGATTAGAAACTAAATCTATAAATATATTCTACTATTAACTATAATTAAACTTCCTCTATATTATAATTATTATTTATTATCATCTTATAATTTATTATTAAACCGTTATTAAACTTATTCTATATATTATGTTGTCAAATATCTCCCGTCCGCTTTTTTGCTCTTCATTCAATGCTTTATAAAAAGTGTTACAGTGGTCGGATTTACTTCAAATATGCGCGGTTTTGTTCGATAATCTGTTTCTATCTAGACGGCAACTTCATAATACCCCTCTCGTAGAAACACCTCGCCTTATTTGCGAAGAACTCGGACAGCCACTTTTCACAAGCCTCTTTTGAGTCCAACTTTACACCACCAAGGGCGCTCGACATGGACAGGAACAGGTGGTCATCACTTGGCACTATGTCCGGGCTATATGTTGGATGCGATAAAACCTCCCATCCGAACTCCCATAGCTTCTGACGAGTCATCAACGAAGTGTGTGGTCTGGCGTTCTCCTGGTCGAACACTACACCCTTTCTGTTGGCTAATTGTGGACGCTTCTGGTCGATAGCCTGCTTCAAGCGGTCCAGTTGTTCACAATAGATGGTAGAATTAAGCGTCTGGCCATATGGGAGAAGCTCATAGTAGATGATTCTCTTCCAATCCGACCAAACACATACCAAACCTTCCTGGCCGTAAATCTCGGCTTGGTCACTGTTTGGGATTGTCCACCGGCCTTGGACCACGACCGTTTTTGCTTGATATTGTCGTATGTGATCCATTTTTCGTCGCCAGTCACCATCCGCTTAAAAAATGGATCGAGTTCGTTCCGTTTCAGCAGCACATCGCAGGCGTTGATTCGGTCCAGAAGGTTTTTTTGCGTCAAATCATGCGGCACCCAAACATCAAGCTTTTTTATATCCAGCTTTCTGCAGATGGTTTAATATGGTTTGGTGACTAACTCTCATCTTCTGGGCGATGTCACGAGATGCCACATGCCAGTCTAACTCGATAAATTCCATGATTTGATCGGTATTCGTCGTCACAGATCTTTCGCCGACTGGCTTATCCATGGTGTCGTTTTCACCAGCTCTGAAGCGTCGAAAACATTTCTCTGCGGTTCGAAGTGATAGCGTGTCATCCCAAAAAATACCATTAATCTCACGAAAAGTTTCTCTAGCGGATTTGCCTTTGTCGAAGGAAAGCTTGAAAATAGCGTGAGTTTTGGCGTTAGTGAACTTCATGTTTACACGTCTATAATTTTTCAACGAAATATCCAAACTAATCATGAATAATGTCGTTTTGTACGTTATGTCAAGACCTTTCAAATAATATATAGTAATACCAGATATTAGCTCTGTAGCGCTTTGTCCATAGCCGCGAAATTCATAAGACAAAAAGGCGGAAGGGAGATATTCGACAACCTAATATATTAATTTTATTGATAAAAACAATACCCTCTTTTTTCGGTTCTCTCTTCTTTTTTCTTTATTCTTTCTTATATAAGAACTTGTATTTTAACATCTACTAGTGCATATTCTACATCATAACTCTCTTCACTGGACGTAGGTGTATCTGAATGATTTCTAACCAGGATATTTTCTCAAAATTTGAGCAATATAATAAAGTAAATCTTTCATCATATCGACATAATTACTGTAAACTGTTTTTTTCTCTTTTTTGTTTTGTTGCACATCATTTCTGGTGGTTCTTCATCCCGTTGTATCTCAATACTGATAGTGTGGCATATCTTTGCAGGCAAATTACACATAGGATAATCTTCCGAATAAGTTTTGCTGGAATATCTCATATCCCTTCACACTTAACATAATGCTGTTTTAATTTAGTAATATTTCAAAATATCAACTGACTAAATCATTAACATTCGATACGATAATTGCTCAGCTCGTATTGGCCGCCAGCTTGGTGGAGCACGGGTGGAATGAATGACACAACTTACGTGCGGACGGTGAGATAAGGGGACGGGAGATAGTGCCCAGTACAAGGCGTGCCGGCGCGCGCGCGCGATTGCCTTAAAGTATTTCTCACCGTGGGAGACCGCGCGCGTCTTCTTCATTCACTCGAACAAGTCGGCGCGGACGTCTTGTGACCCCCATCACGATTTCTATATAATATATTGTGATGCGGCAAAAATTTAATTTTTGACTTCGATACACAAAGGATTTGATTATGTTTCGATTGCTCGCGTTCACAAAAAAATCTTACTTACTACTTCACTCCTTCACTTACCTCAGAGGAGGTCCCGCCGGTCTGGATCGCGGGAGGAAATAAAAAAGGACAAACACAAAAAAATGATACGGCGTCCACTAATGTCACTCCGTTTATTCATTCGCAAATTTTTCTACACTGTCGTGGTGAATTTCGCCCGGTCCGCATGCTCGGCACGTCGCAACCGCGACCCGCGTCCCGACGCACTCGCCGAATTTGGAGAGGATGATGGGGAAGGGACAGGGATAATGGCCAAGGCGGAAAGGGAAAGGGAAACACGCGGTGCCCCGCTGACGGTCGGCTCGCTGTGGCCACGGGGAGCACTTACGTACCAGGGTCTTCGGCAGTCACGTGACTTCTGTTGAGTCTCTCCGTCGCTCCTTCGCTCCTCGCACTCTGCTCTCGAATTCGTCTCGGCTTCCTGGGCCCTCCTGCTGTCGCCCTCTCTCTCTCTCTCTTTCTCTCGTTCTCGCTCCTTCTCTCTCTCCCCAGCTCACTCCCCGCACTCCCGATGTCCGCACTCTTTCGACTTCCCAAATCTGCCTCTGTGTCCCTCCTGAACCTTCAACGACCCTCGCACACTCACTTCTCTACTCCTTTTTTTCTAATCTGCTCCGCTGCTCTTCTTCTTGTAGTCTCTCTCTCTCCGACGACTTCTACAACTCTCACTACTCCTTGTCCTCTCTCTAACTCTCTCTCTCCGACGACTTACTCGTTCCCTGGCCGACAGCGGAGTCCCGCTCGCCTTACTCCTCACAGGGAAGAAGGATGGGATAAGGGGGGGGGGGAAATTCGGCGGCGGCCGACGACGGCCGATCGCGGTCGTGACGCGCCGAAATACGCGTTTACAAAAAAATTCGGTTGCCTTATTATCTATCATCTCTTATCTACCAATCCTCCATTTTTCCTATACATAGAATTTTTTTAAAATTTCCTACGCAACTAATTTCTTAAAAAAAAGTTTATTCCAATTGGCTGATTGTTCAGTTTATTTATATAGTTTAAACTCTTTGAATTATTTAATAATAAATTTCGATTAAATAATACCAAATTTTAATATTATTTAATTCACATTTACAAAAAAAATTTTCTTTATTTGATTCTCATAAAATGTGGAAATAATACCTAAGTACTAAATATAGATTGTAAAATTTACAATTATTATTAACCAAAAACAAAAAAAAACAACTTAACTTTATCGTTGATCAGTCATCTTATTAATTAACTTCTATTATTTATTCTCATTATTTCTAATTTACTTAATCTTCATTTTATTTATTTATTTATCTCTCTATTAAATAAGATAATATAAATTATTTCCTTAAGTAGACATTTCTATATCTTTCCTTCATCGTGACGCATACAAATTCTGAATAATCACCGCTTACATTCATCAATAGTCATACACATTCACTTTGAATGATCCTGATATTAATGCGATGAGGTTTATGAAATTCTTCTACACATTGTAGATTTATACTACACGCAAACTTATACTCAAGTGACATTATCATTTACTGAGAACCCATTATACAATAGTAGCAACTTTCATTCATTCACTTAAATTTATGACCCCCTTTTTCTTTCAAGATAAACATTTTAATTATTAATACACTGTGCCAATCAAACTAAAATCATTCGTTAGAAAAAAAAACCAAACTTTGCACAACAAATTTTGTTCGCTTAACTCGATGATCAATAATCTCAAAATAGCTTAAGAAATTTAAAATTGAATTATAAAAATGTGTTGCTGATTCAAAATGACAACAAGAAAAAAAAACCACTTCTATACATCACCTATCTTAATTTGATTGGCTTGCTATCCTCTCGCTTATTATCTATTTTAAATCTATGTTAATTTGATATGAATAAATCTATGTTACTAGTATCTCTTAAATCTATTAAATCTATATTAACTTCTTAGTATGTCTAATAGTACCTCTTAAATCTATTTAAATCTATATTAACTTTTTCTTGATTCGTATTACTTATCTTATTTTTTTATTAGATTTCTGACTATCTTCTTTCTTCTTATAAATCTGTAAATATTTTTCATTATACGCTCATGTATCATTAACTTCTTCTTTATTAGTATTATTTATCTCATATCTATTAATTTTCTGACTATCTTCTTTCTTCTTATAAATCTGTAAATAATTTCATTATGCTCATTATGTTTTCATGTCTATCATTAAATTTTTCTTATATTACTTAATCCTTATTATCTTTATTTTTATTTTCACTTTCTCTGTCATATCATCTTTACTTCACGTTGTACCCTAATACTTATTATTTATCTTCATGTCCTTAATTTGATCACTGTTTATTATTATTATTACTATCTATTACTATCCGTTTGTCTATCTGTATTATTTATTATTTAATGTGTTATTATTTTCTTTCTCACTAATTTATCACTCATTTTTTTTTCCTTTTCACTATTCCTTATTATCACTATTCATTTTACAACTAAGCATGTTTGTCCTTGATCGTTTATTTCTCCATTATTTTCATCATTTATCATTATCCATAGTTTGTTTTTATGATTTATTTTTGTCTTTACATTTCATCCATATGTTTAGCTTTATCACTTTGTACTTTCCTTTCTTCTCTCCCTTTTTTTTTCTTCTTAACTTTATCACCATTCTAACATCACTCATATTTTGCCCCCATTCTTCGGTTTTGTTAATCATCTCAAATTCCACATTCATTTTGTTATTTGTTATGTCAAACTTTCTTATGGCATGAGTGCATTTCTGTACTCCGTCCGTGCGGTGGCATAGGTTAGTATTTCCTCACCGTCTCGTTAGCGGACGGCTATGCGTGACTCTTGGCGCGGGGAGGTAAGGGGGAAGGGGAATGCCGAGCACAAGGCGCGACGGCGCGCGCGAGCGCCTTGAGGTTTTCTTGTCCACGGGTGGCGCGCGCGTCGTCTTTTTCCTGGACAAGTCGGCGCGGGCGCCTTGTGACACTCGTCACAAATCTCGCCCCCTAAACCGGACTCCGTCCGCAATTCTTGGATATCCTCTTCTTCACCCCTCTTCTTGTTTCTTCGCTGACACCCCGCCCTGGAGTAGGCGTCTCGTAATTGGCCTCGTTTGCTTGTGATCGTCCCTCTGGTTATTGATTATCGTTGATGACTCATTCCCTTTACCCCTCGGTCATCTCCTGGTCTGCCACACCCTTTCTCTCGGTCTTCTGGTCCTTCGGTCCCTTGGTCCTTCGTGTTCCCCCGCGTCCCAGGGGTTTCGTTTAGTGACCGGCGACTGCCTCGAGCAACAGCCGCACCAACGGCCTTACCGAGACCCGTCGTAACCCTCGGCGGATAGGTCGGGGGGGGGGGGTGACGACGGCTATCAGTCGCTGCGGTGATGCTCCTGCTGCCGGTAGGTCACCTCGGGTCCCACGCGGCGATGTTGGTGCCGTGGGCGCATGGTCCGAAGCGCGAGAAACCGTGAGGCTTCCCGTCGCAGTCCGGGTAGGCCACCCCATATAGCGCCGATACGCCCGGTGACAGCGAGAGAAGCTCTCAACGACGACCCCGCGTCGTCCGCAGTTGCGACAGTACGTTGCAACTACGGGTCGGGGGCAGTCCCTGCGCGCGTGCCCTGTTTGCCAACAGTTGTAACAGTGCCGCCGGGGCGGGTCCACCTCGGGCCGCGTCCGTATCGGCTCTAAGCCATCAAACAGTACCCCCGTCAAGCGGGGGTATCTCTCTCCGTATGGGCGCTTCGGACGAAGCCCCACACGGGGGCGTTCTACTCTCGTGGATCCGGTGGGAAGCACCGAGTCCTCCCGCGGCGAG
Organism: Sycobia sp. Sy_11; assembly: GCA_018907035.1. Classification (NCBI taxonomy): domain Eukaryota; kingdom Metazoa; phylum Arthropoda; class Insecta; order Hymenoptera; family Epichrysomallidae; genus Sycobia; species Sycobia sp. Sy_11. The sequence continues at coordinate 7,944,373 of JACCIC010000005.1, forward strand.
ACGGACCGTTCAACCACGGTTTCGCCATCCGAGGACGACGAAGACCAGGACGACTCGGAGCCGCCACGGATCGGAGGTAGCGACTCTCCCACCGTCCAGGGCTCCCCCGGGACGGGCTGAAACTCCGGGAACGGTCGATGGCCTGCCCGAGGCCGGGAGATCAGTGGTCGTGCCACCTCTCTTCCGAGCCCCGAGCGGTGATGTCTCCGCATGTGACTCATCACTAAAAGAATAAGTGCGGAGTTAAGGGATAGTTTCACCACTGGTCCGGTCTAACTACCAAGGAAAAAAAAGGGAAGGGAAAGGGAAAACCCAGGGAAACCGGGCGTCTCATCGCGAACCTATAATCCGAGCCTGGGACTGGCAACGTCGCGAGGGGAGGGGACATAACCCTTTAGTTCCGACACGTGCACCTTCGCGTTTCGCCGGCTCGAGCCCGTCTCGAGCACGTAAACCGTCGGGGAAAGCTGATCGGAAATCCGAAAGGGGCTCTCGTACCTAGGAGCCAATTTGGAGGAGAACCTCTGGGTCCCGCTCGATAACACGTGTACCCTGCGCAACACTTGGTCTCCCACGTTGAAACTCACATCTCGTCTACCCCGATTGTAGTACCTTTCTTGGGTGGCCCGTGCCCCGTCGATGTGGCGGACGACTAGGTCCCTCAACGCGTCTAAACGCCTCATACGGCCCTTTCATACCTCGGGGTCGATCCTCGAAACCAACTCGCGTTCCTCAACCTCTCTTGTCAAGCTTTTGACCGGTTGTGGGTGCCGGCCGAAGTTTAAAAACGCTGGCGAAACTCTAATTGACGTTTGTGTCGCTGTGTTCATGGCGTGACGTAGTTCGCACAGATGTAGGTCCCAATAGCGGTGGTCCGGTCCCACGAATATGGAAATCATGGTGTTTAAGGTCCGATTACTCCGCTCCACAGGGTTGGCTTGTGGGTGGTATGGTGGCGTTGTGACATGTTTCACACCATATCCTTCTAACATCTTCTTTAGTACGTGATTATCGAATTCAGTCCCATTGTCGCTCAAGAAGTAGTCTGGCGTGTTCCATCGGAATAGGACTAAATCCTCGAAAGCCTTGGCGACTGCCTTGCCGTCGGCTCTCTTCAACGCCTTTAATTCGACCCATCGGGTGAATAGGTCCTGGAATATCAATATATACTTGTATTGCCCCTTACTCGGGGGGAGCTCGACGACATCGGCAACCACAACGACCCAAGGCTTTTCCACGATGCGATGACCCATCAGTCCCTGTCGCCCTGTTTGCGTGGGCTTATGCCGTTGGCACTCGGGGCACTGGCGAACGTAGGTGTTCGTATCGAGGTAGATCCCCGGCCAGTCGTAATCTCGCGCGATTCTGTCGTACGTCTTCTTGACGCCCAGATGGCCAGCTGACGATTCCTCATGTGCCTCACGCAACACTCTCTCTCTGTGGTCCGTTGGTACAACGAGTTTCCAATTCTCGTGGTCCTCTGTCACGTTCTCCAAAATAGGGTTCACCCTGCGCCTGTAGAACATACCGTCGCGTACCATCCACCCCGGAAACTTGTATGGGAATTCTATGACTTCCTGAACTCTCTGGGTGTACCATTCATCCTCGCACGGTTCGAATGCAGCAACTTCTTCGAACTCGTTCTCAAACATTCGGGACAATGCGTCCGGGACGTGGTGAATGGCTCCGCGTCTATGTATTATCTCAAAATCCCATTGCTGCATCTCCAGGGCCCAGCGGGACAGGCGGCCAGTAGGTTCTCTCAGGTTCCGGAGCCAGCGAAGTGCGCTGTGGTCCGTAATTGCTGTGAACTTACAGCCTTCCAAGTATGGCCTCAATTTCTTGATCGACCACAGCAACGCCAAGCACTCTTTTTCTGAGGTCGTATAGTTGCGCTCCGCCGCGGTCAATACGCAATTCACGTAGACGATCGGATGCTCACCATCCTCTCCCTCTTGCGTCAGTACTGCCCCGATCGCGTAATGGCTCGCATCACACTGTACCGAGAGTGGCTTCGAAAAATCCGACGGTGCGAGCACTGGCGCGGTCGTCAACGCCTCCTTGAGTTTGTTGAATGCCTCTTCTTGATCTGTGTCCCAGGCCCATGGTTGGCCCTTCCGTAATAACTTAACTAACGGGATTTTCAGTTCCGAATCTTTATCAATCAATCTCGAATACCAGCCAACCATGCCTAGGAACCGACGCAGTTGCTTCACGGTCCTCGGGGCTGGGTACTCTAACAATGGTCGTACTTTCTCTCGGTCCGGTCTGAGATCTTCACGGTCCAACAGGAAGCCGAGGTACGCCACTTGAGAACAGCAAAACTCGCACTTCTTCCTATTTACTGATAGTCCTGCACCTCTCAGTCGTTTCAACACGCTCTCTAGCCAGGCCATATGGTCCTCAAACGATTCTGTCGCTACGATGATGTCGTCCAGGTATCCAAATACGTTGGGTTCATACTCTGGTCCGAACAGTGCGTCGATGAGCCGCTGGAAGGTCATGGGGGCGTTCGTCAGGCCGAACGGCATTCTGGTGAACTGCCAGAGACCTGATCCGGGTACTGCGAAGGCCGTGAACTTCCTGCTCTTTGCGTCCATTGGTATCTGGAAGTACGCTTCCTTCAGGTCTACCTTCGATAAGAATCTGGCCTTACGCAGTTTATCTAAGATAGAATCCATACTAGGTAACGAATAGGCGTCCTTGACGCTGACAGCGTTCAGGTCTCTGTAGTCCACACAGAAACGGAACGAACCGTCGGACTTTTTCACGATAACAGGCGCGCTGCTCCACTCACTGGCCGAGCGCTCGATCACTCCTTTCTCAAACATCTTCTTCACTTCATCCTGTGCTACTTGCATCATCATCGGCGACATGCGCCTCGGCCGGTGTTGACTGGAGCCGCGTCCTGTACCTCTATTCTATGATCGGTCAGGGTAGTCGCTCCCAATCGTTCAGCGGCCTCGGGCAACAACTTACTCACGAGGTCCTCGACTAAGGTCCTTTGGTCCTCGCTGGCTTCGACGATACCCGCGCATTCGGCCGATATTGCTAACTGTTCCTCTTCTGCCTCTTGTCCCGTACAACTAAACTTTCTCTACCTACCGCCTCGTATACGCCACTGTCCAGATCCAAGACGGGCTTCGACCTCCCAAATCTGGCAAAAGTCCATACCCAATATATTGTCGTGGTCCAGGAAACTCGCGGCTTTGACTGACAACTCTCCGACAACTCCATCCACTTCTACTATTAGCGGTAGCTCGCCTAGCATGGTCGTCCCTCCGCCGAGGGCACTCTTCAGCCTCGTCGAGGTCGGCCGTAGTCGATCCTTGAATCGCTCGGCTACTCGAGGTCAGACGCCCGAAACTACAGCTCCGGGATCGAACAATGCGTGATAATTCATCCCGTTCATCCCGACGGGAAGAAATAATCGATTCTCTAGCATCGCACCGGCTACCTCGGGTCCATCTTGGTCCGGGCCGGTTTCTTCCGTCTGTGCGGTTTTCTCCAGGTCCTGGGACTCCACAGGTCCTGATGTTCGAGCTAACTCCGCTCCAGCTCTACTCCCCCCCTGAACTTTAATGTAGGGAGGTCCCGGCGTTAGCCAGGCTGGAGGCATACCTCCCGGCCATCTCGGTGGCGGGAAGTCTAATTTCTTCAGTACCTCGGTTAATCCGTAGTTAGTCTTCTGCGGGACACTCTTGGCTTCGGACGCTTCTCTCGCATCTAACGTTGGTCGGGGCGGTCTTACTATACACGGTCTCTCGTCCGCATACCACTTTGCTCCCTCGGTCTGCTGCTCCCTCGGGGACTCCCCGATCTGCACTCGACCTACCCAACAATCTTCGACCTCGCGATTCTCTCGCCCCTCACACCGGACTCCGGTGTTCTCCTTCGGTACCTTTCGCTCTAGCCTCGCATGCTCCACTTGATCTGCTGCCTCACACGCAGGCTTCTCCGGTTCACGCTTGACTTGCGGCTGGACGTCACCGCTTAGTGGCTCCTTCTTCTTCGGGTAGCTCCCTTGGACTCCGGCATGGGGTTCGGTCCTAACGGCGTCCCGAGGGTGAACGGGGGGTTGCGGGACTGTTGCGTCCCCCTGTCCTCTCGTTTCCCAACCTCGTACAGATGGGGGCGCAATCAGGGCAGTCACGGATTGCAACTCCCTCTCGGCCGCACCATTGGCACGACAGCGTGCTTCTCCGACTGCTCTGGCAGTCGGTGGCATAATGGCCGCGTTGATGACACCGGTAGCATGAGATGCTCGGGCAGTTCGCCGCCCGGTGTCCTACTACTCTACAGTGGAAGCACGAACTGTAGAACCGTCCGTCTTCCCTGTCGCGCGCTGGCGGCGAGCTCCTCCGAGTCTCCTCGCGGCTTTGATTCTGCCACCGACCGTTGTCGTCGAAACGGCGATTCGGACGTTGTGGCGATCGGATTCTTGGTTGCCGCGCTTCCCAACTTCTTAGCCGCTGGCGTGGTACGTTGGGGGACGGCCGTCTCACGGCTGCAGCGTAGCTCTGCGGTCTCTCCGGTTTGGTCGTTGCCATCGGTCTCGGCGTCTGGGTCTCCACTGGTCCCTGTACGGCCGCTACCTCTCTGACCTTAGCTTTCGCTCCTTTGATCCTCCTCCGTGTCTCCTTGTATCCTTCACTATCGGTCGACTCAGTCCTTCGGCCTTTATCACTCTGTGTGATGACCGCGACCTTCATCGCCTCGCCCTTAGCTACGGCGGGAGCAGCACTACGAAGTCTCATCATATCCTTCGCTGGTGGTGCGCTCCACCGGTTTTGGAGCTCCATGGTTCGCTCCATCTCGAGGCCATAGCGTGTTAATTCAGTAAAATTGGTGAACGTCTTGCCCACCATGTAGACCTGATACTCTGGTCGTAAGTTGTTGGCAGCGACCATCACCTGCTCACTCAACGGCGGCGGTCTTAGGAAGTACGAGACAATGTGTCTGAACTTGGCGACGAAGGTGGCGACGATCTCGCTGCGGTCCTGGGTCCTCGAATAAAGCTCCCTTCGAAGGTCGTCCTCGCCCAGCTGGTTGATGAATCTAAGCCTGAACGCCTCTTCAAAGGCTGCCCAGCTATTGGTCTCCGCCCGTATAGGTCGATACCACTGCTTAGCATCTCCCTTCAGGGTACTGGGCATCGCCCTGATCAATTCGCTCTCCGTCAGGCGGGCTGAATATCTACACTCTTCGAGGTCCACGAGGTATTCTTCCGGATACTCCTGATCGGTCCCCGAGAACTTGATACCCTAGTCCTTTAGGATTCTCGCTGGCGAGTGTTGTCCGTAACCTCGACTGCTCCCATGTGGACACGCACACGGGGGCGAGGTTGGCCTCACTGCGTCCCGTTCTAGGCTAGTGTTGCGGACGGGAGGTGGCGGCGGACAACAATCTCGGCCTGGATTTCCGGTCCGTTCGGTCGGCGGGCGTTCTCGCGTCACGGTCGGTCCGTATTCTGCGGCCCTGCTTTCGGTCTGACCTACTTTGCTAGTTCCCGTCCTGGGGGTAGGGGCGCGCGTGGCTTCGGGCCGATCGCCTCCTCCGTGCTGACTGTCCTCGTCAGACGCCAAGTTTGCGTCGTCGTCGACCACCTCCCTGGCGCGAGAACCTGATACGTTGCGGGCGATGCTCCTGCCATCGCCGATCACTCGTTGGCTCGTTTGCGACTGGGGCGGAACGCTACGGCGCCGACACTGCTGGTCGAACTGCGTCAGGATTGATCGACGATCCATCTCGTCCTGTAACCGCAGCCGCTCTTCTTCATTGCGTTCCATAGCCATCTGGAGGATGGAATCCAGTTGCAGACCTGCCACTCGTTTTTGATCTTCCAGGCGGCGCAACGAAGCCGACTGATCTGCCAGGCTGACCGTTGACACCACCCCCGGATTGATCGTAACCGATTGAGTGTCTGACCTCGGTATACTGCTCCCCGCCATGGTATACTTCGACGTGGTGGTAGTGCACGTCGTCGCGGTAACCGGCACAGCCCTGCCGGGAATCTGCGCGGCCTTAGGCGGCGAAGTCCGTAGGCTCTCGAAAGGGTTCACCCCCACCGTCGTCGTCGGGGTTGTTCGTCCAGGAATCTCCAGCTCCTCCAGGGTGGTCATCGGGCGTCCACGCCCACGTGCTGTCCATCTACGGCGCTTATCGACGAGGGAGTCATCCACGACTCGGGTCTGGTCCGCACCGCGAGCAGGCGACGAGTCCCGATCTTCCTCGTCTTCCGTTGTCCAGGATATCTCTCGGGACGGGTCCTGATTTCGGAGCTCAGCCCTTAGAATGCGTCTCTGTAGCGTATGACGGTCGCCGTGCGTGCTTGCACCTAGTGAGCTTAAGACGGCCTTTAGCTGGTCCTGGTCTAGACGGTGAATCCGACCGTACATCGCCCAGGCCCAATCGTACTGGTCCATAATTAGCTCCAACGACGCGTTGCTTGTGTCGCTCTTCACGGACGCCATGGTCACTTCTAGAGATTCTGCCTCGTCTATTCGCTCCTGTATACGATTGCCCTGTTCGAAACGCGATCTGCTTTGCCGTCTGGAATCGTCAAACGGAGCGGGATAGCGGACGAAAAACGGGGGTGCACGTGTGTGGGAGCAAACGGGTAGGGACCGAATCACGTGCCAGCGGGATCGTTTACAATGAATTTCAAATTATAACATTTATCAATTAAATTATATAAATCTGGCGATTACCTTACTTTTTGTACCTAGAAGGGATCGAATGAGAGAGAATAAACAACTCGACGAGCAAGATTTCAACCATCGGTTTTACAATACCGTCGATACTATCTCGTCTAGGTATTTCGACCTCTTCCGTAATCTGATCCACTATTCTCGGCAAACTCGATCGTAATTTTTTAGATTAATTCTGATTATCTTCCTGAAAAGGAGAAACAACGCGAGCTTGGCTGGCAAGCGATCGGAATTGTCCGATGGACATCAGCAAGATGTAAATATATATAGAATTATAATAATGCGTGACAGCTCGTGATCAATCAATCAATAGTAAATTTGTAACATCTAATGAAATGAATAAACGTACCTCAATCGACAATTAAGTTTAGGGCTACATGCCCCAGGCTCGTCTCCCGATTCGTCACTTTGTTTCTGCGTAATCCGTGAAATCCTCCCATTAACTAGATAAACAATTTTTTTTCTTTGGTTCAATTATCAGCACTTATAATAAGCTGCTCGTATCCATTTAACTTAATATTTTATTACGATTAAGTCCTTTCATTTGTTATTCAATCTGTTATGTACGTGTCTATCCAAAGCTGTAATGATCTCCAATTCAAGAACCTCTTCGCAGGACAAAATCCTGTATAATTTTACTTTATTTATAACATTAATATGACAAATTGAGAACGTGTTGTGGCAATAATTGATCCCCGTCACTCTTATGTTGTCAAATTTGATGTAACTAATAATAAATTTCGATTGTTCTATTTTATATATGTGTATACACACATTTATACAATAATTATAAATCTGCAATAGAATGGTAGGCAATCAAGCTTTAGTCGACTGAAAAAAAACATCATGTTGCAATAGCGAAATTTTTAAGAATTGAACAACGATAATTTGAAGTTTTTATGTCAAATACTAAAGAAAAGATTTTTTTTTATCTTAAAAAAAATGTGCAATCAATCATAAAAATTTTTAAATTCAACTTAAATTCGTGTGCCAGTGACAAAATAGTAAATGTGAAGTAAAGCATAATATATACAACTATATACACCTTAATTTTTAAATAATCCTAACGTATCACATGAATCTTAAATTACATTGATATTTAGGTTTTGGTGAATGTTAAGGTTTTGCAAAATTTACGCTATTCCGTAATTACAATATTTTTTTTTTAAAACAGTAAATTAGGCCAATTTTAAAGCCATATAATTTTTTTTTTTGAATATCAATTTTTTTTTTAAAAAAAATAATATAATATAATCTATTAATATAACTCCTATCTAGACCGATAAAGCTTTGAATCACAAAAAAAAATTATTTTCAGTAAATTGTTTTCTTTACCCGCTGTAATTAATAATATTTGAAAAAAAAGGATTAGTGCCAACCCGCTCAAAAACCCTTTGAATGTCAAATCTTGGGATTGGTAATTATCATCATAATTTCCACCTCTAATTTCAAAAAAAAATAAAAATCTTGATCCGAATGATAAATCAAGGTAATTGATACCTTTGCAGTCATACGTTGAGACCGAAAGATTAAGTAATTTACCCAACACTTGTATCACAATCAAAAACGTAACTTAAATCTATATGAATTCAAAAAAAAATTCTTCACTTCACCCGGTAATTGATACAACGCATTTATCTGTAATGGCAAAAAAAAACAAATAATTCCGCTTTATTATAAACCTTTCAATTGCAACCCCGTTAATGGATGCGATAATAGTTTCCTTATTGCTTTGGAACCTCAATATAAATTACAACATAAAGATTCTTTCAACGTAAAATATAAAAGATAGTATCAAAAATTAGAACCACGTTTTGTTACAGAGAATGCAATCATGTCATGTTATCAAAATACAAACAAAAAAGATCATTATAATTCTTCTCTTTGATTTGCAGTATGTGATTTATGAGAAAAAATGTTTTGTTATTATTACTAATAGATTATGGAATGACGAAAATCTCAAGAAAATTTTTTAATTAATAAATAAGCGAAGAAATCCCAAAAATATAAATTACAAAAAAAATTTTTTCTTTCTTTTAAAATTTCACAAATAAATAATAAAAAAATTAAATTTCCTTTTTTTTTCGCGGACACATTAATAAAAAAAACCAAAATTTTTTTCACACAAAAAATTTACAACTTTTTTTTTTTCTTCCACAAAAAAAATTTTTAATTAAATATTTCACAACAAAAAAAATAACAAAAAAATTAAATTTTCCTTATTCACGAAGTTAAAGTAATTTTTTTTTTACGAAAATTTTTTCTCCATAAAAAACAAATTCAACCTTTCCACAAATTTTTTTTTCACAAAAAAAAATTTTCTCTACGAAGAGATTGTTTGAAAATTTTTTTCAAAAAGAAAATTTTTTTTTTTTCGCAAAAAAAAAAATTCACAAGAAACACACAGAAAAAAATTTTAAAAAAAATTTAATTTTCTCTTTCACAAGAATTTATTTCACACAAAAAGATTCTTTTTTTTCTTTTTTTTTTTTTCTTTTTTTTTTAGTCCTCAGTCACTCGCGCTCACTTGGTCGCGCACATCCGCCCGCACGGCAACGGTCGTTTCCGCTGCCACGCGGTCGCCACAGCAACACGTGGCCAAGATGGCCGCGCCACGTGGCGATGAATTTCAACTCCGCGATCCCGACCGGCTGGGCCCCACGTTGGGCACCATTTTTGTGATGCGGCAAAAATTTAATTTTTTGACTTCGATACACAAAGGATTTAATTATGTTTCGATTGCTCGCGTTCACAAAAAAATCTTACTTACTACTTCACTCCTTCACTTACCTCAGAGGAGGTCCCGCCGGTCTGGATCGCGGGGGGGAAATAAAAAAGGACAAACACAAAAAAAATGATACGGCGTCCACTAATGTCACTCCGTTTATTAACTCACAAATTTATCTACACTGTCGTGGTGAATTTCGCCCGGTCCGCATGCTCGGCACGTCGCGACCACGACCCGCGTCCCGACGCACTCGCCGAATTCGGAGAGGATGATGGGGAAGGGACAGGGATAATGGCCAAGGCGGAAAGGAACAGAAAGAAAAAACGCGGTGCTCCGCTGACGGTCGGCTCGCTGTGGCCGCGGGGAGCACTTACGTACCAGGGTCTTCGGCAGTCACGTGACTTGTTGAGTCTCTCCGTCGCTCCTTCCCTCCTCGCACTCTGCTCCCGAATTCGTCTCGGCTTCCTGGGCCCTTCTGTTGTCGCCCTCTCTATCTCTCTTCTCTCGTTCCCGCTCCTTCTCTCTCTCTCCCCAGCTCACTCCCGCACTCCCGATGTCCTGCACTCTTTCGACTTCCCGAATCTGCCTCTTTGCCACTCCTGAACCTTCAACGACCCGCGCACACTCACTTCTCTACTCCTTTTTTTTCTAATCTGCTCCGCTGCTCTTCTTCTTGTAGTCTCTCTCTCTCTCTCCGACGACTTCTACAACTCTCACTACTCCTTGTCCTCTCTCTCTAACTCTCTCTCTCCGACGACTTACTCGTTCCCTGGCCGACAGCGGAGTCCCGCTCGCCTTACTCCTCACAGGGAAGAAGGATGGGATAAGGGGGGGGGGGGAGGAAATTCGGCGGCGGCCGACGACGGCCCGATCGCGGTCGTGACGCGCCGAAATACGCGTTTACAAAAAAAATTCGGTTGCCTTATTATCTATCATCTCTTATCTACCAATCCTCCCTTTTCCCTATACATAGAATTTTTTTTGTTTTTAAAATTTCTACGCAACTAATTTCTTAAAAAAAACTTATTCAAATTGGCTGATTGTTCAGTTTATTTATATAGTTTAAACTCTTTGAATTATTTAATAATAAATTTCGATTAAATAATACCAAATTTTAATATTATTTAATTCACATTTACAAAAAAAATTTTCTTATTTGATTCTCATAAATGTGGAAATAATGCCTAAGTACTACATATAGATTGTAAAATTTACAATTATTATTAACCAAAAACAAAAAAAACAACTTAACTTTATCGTTGATCAGTCATCTTATTAATTAACTTCTATTATTTATTCTCATTATTTCTAATTTACTTAATCTTCATTTTATTTATTATTTATCTCTCTATTAAATAAGATAATATAAATTATTTCCTTTAGTAGACATTTCTATATCTTTCCTTCATCGTGACGCATGCAAATTCTGAATAATCACACCTTACATTCATCAATAGTCATACACATTCACTTTAATAATCCTGATATTAATGCGATGAGGTTTATGAAATTCTTCTACACATTGTAGATTTAACGCAAACTATACCCAAGTGACATTATCATTTACTGAGAACCCATTATACAATAGTAGCAACTTTCATTCACTTCACTTAAATTTATGACCCCCTTTTTCTTTCAAGATAAACATTTTAATTATAATATTAAACATTTTAATACACTGTGCCAATCAAACTAAAATCATTCGTTAGAAAAAAAAACCAAACTTGCACAACAAATTTTGTTCGCTTAACTCGATGATCAATATCTCAAAATAACTTAAGAAATTTAAAATTGAATTATAAAAATGTGTTGCTGATTCAAAATGACAACAAGAAAAAAAAACCACTCTATACATCACCTATCTTAATTGATTGGCTTGCTATCTTCTCGCTTTATTATCTAATTTAAATCTATGTTAATTTGATATAAATAAATCTATGTTACTAGTATCTCTTAAATCTATTAAATCTATATTAACTTCTAGTATGTCTAACAGTACCTCTTAAATCTATTTAAATCTATATTAACTTTTTCTTTATTCGTATTACTTATCTTATTTTTTTTATTAGATTTCTGACTATCTTCTTTCTTCTTATAAATCTGTATATATTTTTCATTATACGCTCATGTATCATAAACTTCTTCTTTATTAGTATTATTTATCTCATATCTATTAATTTTCTGACTATCTTCTTTCTTCTTATAAACCTGTAAATATTTTCATTATGCTCATTATGTTTTCATGTCTATCGTTAAATTCTTCTTGATATTACTTAATCCTTATTATCTTTATGTTTATTTTCACTTTCTCTGTCATATCATCTTTACTTCACGTTGTACCCTAATACTTATTATTTATCTTCCTGTCCTTAATTTGATCACTGTTTATTATTATTATTACTATCTATTACTATCCGTTTGTCTATCTGTATTATTTATTATTTAATGTGTTATTATTTTCTTTCTCACTAATTTATCACTCATTTTTTTTTCCTTTTCACTATTCGTTATTATCACTATTCATTTTACAACTAAGCATTTTTGTCCCTGATCGTTTATTTCTCCATTATTTTCATCATTTATCATTATCATTATCCATAGTTTGTTTTTATCATTTATATTGTCTTTACATTACATTCCTGTATTTAGCTTTATCACTTTGTACTTTCCTTTCTTCTCTCCCTTTTTTTTTCTTCTTAACTTTATCACTATTCTAACATCACTCATATTTTGCCCCCATTCTTCGATTTTGTTAATCATCTCAAATTCCACATTCATTTTTTTATTTGTTATGTCAAACTTTCTTATGGCATGAGTGCATTTCTGTACTCCGTCCGTGCGGTGGCATAGGTTAGGATTTCCTCACCGTCTCGTTAGCGGACGGCTATGCGTGACTCTTGGCGCGGGGAGGTAAGGGGGAAGGAGAATGCCGAGCACAAGGCGCGACGGCACGCGCGAGCGCCTTGAGGTTTTCTTGTCCACGGGTGGCGCGCGCGTCGTCTTTTTCCTGGACAAGTCGGCACGGGCGCCTTGTGACACTCGTCACAATATATATATATATATATATATCTATATATTGTATATAATTTTTATTATATTACATACTGTAATTATTACATTATATAAATTTATTAAGATAATCCGTCGTTTGTCCCTGGGGTTTTCTGGTTGTTCTACTTATTTAACATTCACAATGATGTTTCTGCGGTTATTGTGGCTGCTGCGACTACACGTGCAGATGTTCGTCCGGTATTCGTTGTACCTACGCAGTGTTTCGATGTTTCGCCCTCTGGACCGTGATATGCTGATCCGGTTACTCCGTAAACATATCTGGCGAGCTCTGAAAATAAAAAATTAATCAATAAATAAATGGTAACATAAGCACTTTGGTGAAAGCTAATTCGTGCTCCGTCTCAATGCGCCTCGGACTCGATCGCTCAACACGCCATCGGGTTCTTTTCACCCCACCAAAGGCTATGTTCTATGCGTTTTAACTTGCATAAACGAGTGGCTCTGGCTCAACCCGCCTCGGCCCCTAGTCGCTCAACGTGCCACTAGATTCGATTGTACAAGATAATTTATTTATTATTAGTTATAATTATTTACGGTGCGTACTATACTTTGGCCTACGCTCAACAGGCCTAGGCCCTTGGTCGCTCAACCTGCCACCAAGTTTGTTCTAATACACACCGAACCGCGAAATCCAATTCTCCCTCTCGTTCAACCCGCCAGAGTTCGAATTGGATTTTATTTTATTTATTTTTATTTTGTTTCTTTTCGTTGCTGGATGTTAGGATCTAAATAAATTTCTATTTATTTAAGAATAAGAAAATTTATTAACAAAATATAAAAATAATTAACAAAAAAATATAAAAACTAATTAACTTATTTATTTCGGCATTTGCCAACTTAGCCGCTGCTATCGATTTGTTTAGTCGCGCCATTATCCACTGTAACAAATAAAATCATAAAATATATTTATTTTATGAAGTAGAAATTTAACAATTATTTTTAACTTAAAATTAACGCTCCGCGTGAGCGTAATTTGCAAATTTTATTTATTTTCTATTTTACGTGATCGCGTCCCGCCTTGAGTGTGTTGAGACTTGTCGCCCGCTATCGCGCCGACGACAGGTCCCCCTCGAATCGCCAGTTTCGAGGTCGCTGGCACACTGAAATTTCGCAGTCAGTGCGGCTCTATTTAAGAATTGGGAGAGAGCGCTCGCTCTCTCCTTACCGCACTGTACCGCACCGTAGTACTACGCAGCGCCGTCGCCGCTAGCGTATGGAGACTCTGATCTTTCAGAATATTCAAATAAATTCATTAGTTTTGCATTGATTTACGAAAGATTCCTCAATTCCTTCTGCGCCATGAATGGCATCCTCTTCACGATGCTTTTGCTGCTAATACTGTTATCGCGACTAAACTTAGATGCTTCCACCTTTAATTTTTAATATGGTAGTACTCATTTCGACCAGATGAGAAGATGCCCAAAAGTAGCTATCCTCGCGCTAATTAAAGCCATTCCAACATTGTTTCAGAACGTGTTAGAGATTTATTAATATATAGAAACTGTGTTTTGCGATGTCCGAGAATTGGATGACCATGGGAAGAAAATGACCAGTCCGTGTAAATGATTGCGCTGCAGAAACGCCGATGAGAGCCGAAAACGAAAAAAGAAAGCTCTGAGTAAGATGCACGTGCACCGCCGAGTAAAACGAGCATGTATGTCGACACCAAGCAACAGGAAGAAAATGTGCCGAAGAAATTGAGATACCAGTATGCGTACACGAATATAGAGTCATTCTCTGTCGAGCTTGATAGAGAATGGAGCGACGAATGACATATATTTTTTTGAGAGTTTTTAGCACATTTCGGAGTTTTTCGGGGCATTATTATTGTATGTCCAAAGGTTCGAGAGCCTGTTTTCAAAGCGAATCGCAACGGTGCTTCTTTCACCTTAGATAAGAGTGTATGGGTATCCACGGCTACACCACTGCGTATTGCAGCGAGGCAATTCTGTAGCCACGATCGTAGCTGGCGAACTATTCGAGAACCGTATAAACATATCTGTGTGACAGTCAGTCTAGGAAAGATAACTTGATAGATAGAGAGAGAGAGAGAGGATTATGCATACTACCATGCATGGTGCTCGCCATCCAGCATTGGTGACAATCTTAGATACGATAAGTGTTCTATAGCCGCGTTAATGAATGGATCAGCCTCGGGTAAGCGGTAGCCTAACATGGCGGCGGAATATGGTTTGATAAACGAGGTATGCGCGAGCGACAAATATAACCACAGCCATTGCAAGGAGGGTATGTGTGTATAAGGGAGAGATGAGATAGAGAGAGAGTTCCATTGAATTTCATATATATATATATATATATATATATATATATATATATATATAGAGAGAGAGAGAGAGAGAGAGAGAGAGATAAAGATAGCTCTTTTTGGGCTCAATTAAAGTTTGTCAAATTATATAGAGTTACCACGTCATTAATGCGTGATATTCTGCTTCTGCTCTTTCTTTATTTAGCTTTGTGCCTGCTATCATCAGTGGACCCCCTTGTTGAAAGAGGATAGGTCTCTACCAGATTAAACCACACAAGAATATATTTAAATTTTAATAAATAGATAAAATTTCTGTGACTAAGGCAGGGGCACTACCAAAATCCGCAATATCTAAAGCAAGGGGGCATAGGCGCAAGATCGTCATTATTACCACGTGCTCGAGTTGAAGTGTGACACTAGAAGACCAACGGCAATAGCCTCCATCTTCATCGCGTAAATAGACGAAAGAGAAAGATGCGATCCGAGCGCCAACGAGTAAAAGTTACCACGAGGCAAAGTCTGAGCAGCGCTGCAGGGAAGACCTCAATTATGATCAACATTTCGATCAGCCGATAGAAGCATTAAATGAAAGGAACATCGAGAAAGTACATCAATTCATCCAAAATTAGTCGAAATCGTCGGTGTCTTATATAAAAGTAGAAACAAATTTGTCAGCAGCATCGATTCATCGCATTTTGACCGAACATTTGGGCCTCCCAAAGGTTTGTTCCCGCTTTGTTCCACACAAATTGACTTAAAGACATTATTAATGAAACCAAAAGGCACTAAAACTATCTTTTTCCATATAATTCCGAAACAAAACATCAAAGTGCTGAATGAAAAGCCCTCAATGAGCTAAAACCGAAAAAATCTCCCTTGGAAAAATTGAAAATCAAAACAATACTCATCGCTTTCTACGATTTCAAACGAACTATTCACCAGATATTAAGGTAAAACGATTAATGCTGTGTATTATTTTGATGTTATGAAGCGCTTGCTTGCCCTTATTCGTCGTGTATAGGCAGAATATCCTGAAAGGGGAAGCTGGCGTTTGTCATAAAATAATGCACATTGGTGACTAATCATTTGATAAAAACGGCATTCTGACGGTCAATCCCTATATTTGCCTTATATAGCATTTTGTGACTTCTACTTATTCGCATTTGGCAATGAAAAGAAAACCTTGCAGGGATGATGAGGGCATCCGAAAGACAACGACCGCCATTATGAAGATGCTTCCGGTCAAGAACATGAATTTTATTTGTCATGCTATTCGAATGCGCTAAATTGTGTATTGAATTAATATGGGATTATTTCGAAGCAAATAAACAAATTTGGCAAAAATAATTTATTGTTATCTTTTTTAAAAGTCTGGAAACTTTTAGAGTCTTTTCTTTTAGTACACAAAATTCCGTTATCAGGAAGGAACGAGATAAGAAAAAAATGTATGCTTCGTTTAATAATTTTAGGCAGGGGCTAGGTGAGAAAAGGCTTACCAGATAGTGTCGGGACTGTCACGTTCAGGGAAATGTTGAGTTAACAAGAGGCCTCTGCAAAAATCGTCGCGCCATAAAAAGAATAATAACGCCCGAGAGAACTACAGACAAATTATAGTAATTTTGGCTTACTATTTTTTTTATATATTGGTGAGGTGAGATTAATCACTTAATATTTAATAGATAAAATTAGGAAAAAGGGTCTGTTTATATTTCATAAAAGGTAGAAATTACTAGAATAAAGAAGAAATTGATATATTTGATGAGGATTAAAATGAAGCAAAGATGAATAGGATATGAATATTAGCGCTACGGCTACTTCAATAAACATTTATATAAAGTTAGGTACTTAATGAGGAGTATCGCGGTATTCAAAATGGGACAAGGGCATGGATTTGCACATAGAGTTAAGTATTCCAGAATTAAAAACTTCAAGAATTGTGGACACAGAACATATGCAGCTATCAGGAGCAAACTTGTCTACCACCATCGCAGAAGCCACAGGTATGCGAACAGCAATCATTTGCCGAATGGAGATGATCACTACGATGGCCTGTTTACGATGCTGTTTATGATGCTTATCAGGTAAATTATATGAACAATGACAGGGCCAACATCAAATGCAGTGATAACAAAGACAGATGTCCCTCTCAGACTACCAACGATTTTATACTCAAATTAAAGTCCCTATTGTTCATCTGGGTGGTACCCCTGAACCGACTTCAAACATTGTTCATTTTATTCTATTCCATTAATCATTCAGAACACTTAGAGAACACGTAGAATCTCTTATCGAGAGACGATTTGAAGCGATATAAACATGCAGGCATAAGGTGATGGAAAAATAATCACCCAATACGTGGGTACGTAAAATATTATTGTTCGTCGATTTTAAACGAAACTATCGATGCTATGACTATTAAAAGTAATATATCGTAAAATACGACCTATATACAGATAATATTTATGAGACAAGACCTTGTATATACTGGGGGATGTAGAAAAATATGGTTGTAAACTAGAGTGAGAGATTATACTATGCGATACTCTTCATCTCCATGAAAGAACAAAAGGGTATGTCGTAAGACGTTCGACAGATGTGAATGCTTCTTAAGCAAAAGAACAAGAAGCTCTCTCTCTTTCTCTCTCTCTCTCTCTCTCTATATATATATAGCTATATATATTATTATAATTATGTAAACCTATTTTTCTCTTCATTAAATGCTTTATAAAAAGTGTTAGAGTGTTCGGATTTACTTCAATTATGCGCCGTTCTGTTCGATAATCTGTTTCCATCTAGACGGCAACTTCATCATAATACCCCTCTCGTAGAAACCCCTCGCCCTATTTGCGAAGACTCGGACAGCCACTTTTCACAAGCCTCTTTTGAGTCCACCTTTACACCACCAAGAGCGTTCGACATGGACAGGAACAGGTGATAATCATTCGGCTCTATGTCCGGGCTATATGCTGGATACGATAAAACCTCCCACCCGAACTCCCGTAGCTTCTGAGGAGTTATCAACGAAGTCTGTGGTCTGGCGTTGTCCTGGTGGAACACTACACCAATTATGGACGTTTCGGGTCGATAGCTTGCTTCAAACGGTCTATTTGTTCACAGTAGATGGTAGAATTAAGCCATATGAGAGCATCTCATAGTGGATGATTCCCTTCCAGTCCCACCAACACACAACAAAACCTTCCTGACCGTCAATCACAGCTTAGCCACTGTTTGGGACGGTCCACCTGCCTTGCACCATGACCGTTTTTGCTTGATATTGTCGTATGTGATCCATTTTTCATCTCCAGTCACCATCCGCTTCAAAAATGGGTCCAGT
Organism: Sycobia sp. Sy_11; assembly: GCA_018907035.1. NCBI lineage: Eukaryota > Metazoa > Arthropoda > Insecta > Hymenoptera > Epichrysomallidae > Sycobia > Sycobia sp. Sy_11. Next base: position 7,962,483 of record JACCIC010000005.1, read on the forward strand.
CCATTCCGTTTCAGCAGCACAACGCAGGCGTTGATTCGGTTCCGAAGGTTTTTTTGCATCAAATCATGCGGCACCCACACAACAAGCTTTTTTTTGTATCCAGCCTTCTGCAGATGGTTTAAAATGGTTTGGTGATTAACTCTCATCTCCTGGGCGATGTCACGAGTTACCACATGCCGGTCTAATTCGATAAATTCCATGATTTGATCGGTATTCGTCGTCACAGGTCTTCCGCCGGCTGGCTGTTCCAGGGTGTCGTTTTCAACGGCTCTGAAGCGTCAAACTATTCCTCTCCGTTTCGAAGAGATAGCGTGCCATTCCCCAAAATGCCATTAATCTCACGTTTATCTAAACATCGTTTATCTAGCGGATTTGCCTTTGACGAAGGCAAACTTTAAAATAGCGCGAATTTCGGCGTTAGTGAACTCCATGTTTACACGTCTATAATTTTTGAACGCAATATCCAAACTAATCATGCATAACGTCGCTTTGTACGTTATGTCAAGACCTTTCAAATAATATATTGCCAGATACGAGCTCTGCATGTAAAGATGTAAAATTCCTCAATACATTCAGCGGTTTAAAAGTTAAGATATTCATATTAATGACAAAGAATGTTCTGGACAGCCGAAAAAGTTTGCAGATAGTGAATTGCCAGTATTATTCGACGAAAACTCAACACAAATGCAGAAAGAACTAATTAGTAAGTTAGGAGTCAGTAACAGAACAGTTCGCAACCGTTGAGAAAGATTCATAAAGAAGGAAAATGGATACCACACGATTCGACCGAAAGTGCTATGATAAATCGATACAACATGGCCCTGTCTTTGCTTGCCACTATGACAATTCTAAGCGCAAAAATTCATAGGTGAATTCAGGCTAACCATCCACATCGACACCAAAACGGAACATCCAGGGCTCAAATGTATCGATGTACATTTGGTGTGGCCAACAGGGTGTGCTGTATTACGAACTGCTGAAATCGAATGATTGTTGAAGTATACAAATAACAACTGAATGGCCATAGATCAGCAATTGCATACAATACGGGCAAAGTCATTTTCTCGCATAACAACGCTCGGCGACATGTTGCGAAAGCTGACATGTCAAAAACACCCTACTGGAGCTCGAATGCGTAGTCTTGCTGCATCCAGCGTACTCGCCAGACATAACGCCTTCTGATTACCACCTAGACAGATCGATGCAGCACGACCTCGTTGACACTTCCGACATGTCCAAAAAGTGCGAGATTTTGTGGATGATTGGATCGCCTCGAAACCGCCATTGTTCTTTCGTCACGGCATCGCTATATTGCCAAAAGATGGGAAAAAGTAGTAGAAAATGATGAAAAATATTTAATAAAAATAGTGAATTAAATACTAATATACAATATTTATTAATTCGTTAAAATTAAAATATTAAAAATTATCATTAAGGGAAATACATTATAACTATCTATCATATAGATATAGTATAATTACCTATATATATATATATCACATCCTATCAGATATCATACCATACTCATTTAATTTATAAAGACAAAGCGTGTTTTTTTTACACGTTAAACAAAAAAACTAGTGCACCGATGTATCTGAAATTTGAAATATATATTCTGTCATCTACGGAAAGTCATAGACTATATATTTTTTTCAAATTCCGCCAAAAAATGGCAAAATAGGAAACTAGTTTACAAACAATACTAATATATATATATATATATATATAGTTGCTTCTGTATAAAATGGAGCTACTTTGCTAACCATGTTTTTATTTCGTCAATTGCAGTTGGTATCACTAACTATATAATCTCGGGATTTAATTTAAAATATGAAAATATACGAAATATAAATATAGGTATCTCTTGTATACAGAGAAACATTGTGGGTTCGTGTTCGAATGGTAGAATACGATATCCAAGTGTCTCGAGACGACTTCTACGGAGTTTCGTTTTGGGAGGATAGAATATGATAAGGATGAGTTCTATGAAACAACTTCTATTGACCTATTTATGGGAATATAAATTGATACAAAGAATATTTTTTTACATAGATATTATTAAACTATTTACTAAATTATTAAAAGTTAAAGTATTGTGTTGTGTATGTAGCATGTCAACAGATGAAAACGTTCAAACAGTCATCGTCGAACCACTATTTTATTCGGCACATTGGGATTACTCGGAACCTAAACTAGATAGGGCAAAAAGGTTCTAATAAAAGTTGTAGATGGTAAAGGTGGCAACACAATAGAGCAAGTTTTTGACCTTGAATTTGACCTTCAATTCACCTTGAATGACATTCAGTTTTGTCGTATTGAAGAAAACCACGAAATGTCAATATAAGTTCTTAAACCACAAATAAGGACTGGCTTTTTATGCCTTATTTTTCTACTCGCAATCAAGTTTTAACACTGAGAACTATAAGTAAAGCATGCCTCCGAACTCGGGGCGACTTTTTGGTGTGCATCTAAACTGCTGTTAAATACACTTATTTTATTTACTTGTGAACATATCGAACTATAGACTTGGAGAAGTCGTTTTAGCTTACCGATATTGCTCTTGGAAGCTATTGAAATCCAATTATACACTTCCAAACAACGAAGTCGTATAGCTATTTTTTAGTCCTTCTAGCCGAATCCTTGCCATCAACGCACAGTATATCGCTCAATAGCAGGAGCATATAATAATGCGTATAGATTTATACTCTACGCGTTCAACTTGGCTTTCCAGATTTTTGTCATGAACGTATAGTAAATCTTTTAATTGCAGGAGCATATACTAATACGTATAGATTAATACTATACGCATTAGACTATGCTTTCCGTCTTTTGCTGTGTTTAATTCAACACGTACAGTATATTGCTTAATTAAAGGGAGTATATACTAATAACATTATGGTTGAAAAGGGAGCCGAATAATTGTTTCTGAAACAGAAACATTGCTTAGATTTATTTGTGAATCTCAAATCCAATGCATCAAAACAGAAAGCTGCAGCAGCTATGACCGTTATCGATTATCGGTCGCGAATCACTCTGTTAGACGATTATTAGAATGGTTCGGCCGATAAAGGGAAAGCTAGATGTGGCCGGAAATTATATGTAACAAAACTTTTTGAAATCGCTTTGATGAGCGAGACATCCAACTCATTTCCTTTTCGGAATCACTTAAGGAACGTAGTTACTTCAAATTAGATTTATATAATAACGGAGTATCTAATACTTGTCAAACAACGGCTGGCTGAATAGAAGCATTATAAGCCTCAGAAGTAGTCAGCCTCTTACTCTGAACGTATTATCAACTATGTCGGCAATAATTCATTCATCGCGGGCCTCTCTTGAAAAGGTAAAATTACCTAATTTCGGAACTCACCGTCATTGGTAAAGCTTCAAAACCAAATTTCAGTCCCTTGTATTACACAATACTGTTATTCCTACTATTATTAAATTTCAGCAATTAAGCAATTCATTAGAAAGCGAAGCAACTTCAAAATTGATGAGTTTAAGTAAATTAAGTAAATTATAGAACATTGCCTTGGAGAGTAAAAATTGGATTCATCTTTCTACAAGTTGAAGATTAGGACATGTTATTTATTGAATTAATTAAAAATAGATTGCTATCGATGACATGACTTGAGTGGACACGCTTAATTAAAAGAGATTACGATAATAAATTACTAAAATTTAAAAACTTCTTGGAGAATAAAATTCAAAGTCTAGATATCTTCGAAGATTTGGATGAGCTTGTCAGATCTGAACATAGCTACAGTGAGAAAATTCTCATTAAAAATAATATTAGAGCTGATAAAAAATCTAGTCCATTTAAGAAACCACTTTCAATTCCAAAAGAAATAATGCTACACCTTGATCCTTATGTCAAGGGCCGTAATTTGTGAACTATTTTATGCAGTTCACAGATCTTGTACCAGCCATGAGGAAAGGACATGTATCATAATCTAAAGTCTGCTTCAATTATCTCATCTTTAGCCATAGAATACTTTCATTGTAATACTTATGTGAATATTTATGTCTATATTTATCAGGTATGTGAATAAGTCTTTCCCGTTTTTTTTCAAATTTTGAGCCTTTATTGTGAAAAAATGGTTACAAATGAATTATTGAAAGTATTGGCCATCGCTAGCTACAACTTTTTCCCATCTTTCTGGCAACATACGAATCCCGTTGCGAAAAAATTCGACCGGTTTGGCCTCTATCCAGTCATCCACCCATTTTTTGGCTTCCTCGTAGGAATGGAAGTGCTGGTCAGCCAGGCCATGCGTCATCGATCTGAAGAGATGGTAATCAGACGGAGCAACGTCTGGACTATACGGCGGGTGGGGTAGGACTTCCCATTTGAGCGTTTCTAAGTATGTTTTCACCGGCGGTGCAACATGTGGGCGAGCATTGTCATGTTGCAAAATAACTTTGTCGTGCCTGTCGGAGTATTGTGGCCGTTTTTCTCGCAGTGCGCGGCTCAAACGCATCAATTGTCGTCGATAGACCTCGCCTGTGATCCTTTCATTCGGTTTCAGAAGCTCATAGTAAACCACACCTAGCTGGTCCCACCATATACAGAGCATGAGCTTGGCGCCATGAATATTTGGCTTGGCCGTCGATGATGATGCATGGCCGGGTAGTCCCCATCATTGTCTTCGCTTCGGATTATCGTAACGTATCCACTTTTCATGGCCAGTCACGATACGATGCAGAAAACCCTTTCTTTTATGTCGCTGAAGCAGCTGTTCGCAAGTGAAAAAACGCCGTTCGACGTCTCTCAGCTTCAGTTCGTACGGCACCCAATTTCCTTGCTTTTGGATCATTCCCATGGCTTTCAAACGCTTGGAAATGGTTGTTCGGTCAACTCCCAATGCTTCAGCAAGTTCTTCTTGCGTTTGACAAGAATCTTCATCAAGCAAAGTCGCCAATTCTCGATCTTCAAAGATTTGCGGCCGCCCGGAATGCTCCTTGTCTTCCACGTCGAAATCACCGCTTTTGAAGCGTCGAAACCATCCGCGAACACTTGAATCATCGACACAACCTTCTCCATAAGCCTCCTGAAGCAATCGATGCGTCTCGGCAGCAGATTTCTTCAAATTGAACCAATAAAGTGAAACTTCCCGCAAATGACGTCGACTCGGCTCAAATTTCGACATTTTCACGATATCAAAAATTTATGATGCGAAAAAATTTTAACTAATGTGTTAGTATGGAATTGTTGACATATGAATAAGCTTTGATTATGACATATGTAACCATTGAATACTCGCACAGTATTGGTGGCGCCATCTCTTACAAAAAACGGGAAAGACTTATTCACACTCCTAATAATTGTTATTATTGATATACGTTCAACTCAATCTTGACATACTGGTCCGGTGGCACTGTTGTCTGCTTTGGCTGGGTTTTAATCGGGAATGCAGGCGCCGAAAATACCTAAAATAATACCCGAAATAATCTAAGATAATACACGAAAAGAACGGCACATAATTTAGCGGTAGATAGTTAGCTTTCTGAGGCAATCAATTGCTTCTGGGAGTTAGAAGAAAGTCGTCAGGAACAGTATATGTCTCCTGCAGAAGAAAAATGTTGGGATCATTTCAAAACCACGTGTTGTAGAAATTCTGATGGTAACTGAATAGTTAAACTGCCGTTTGCATTAAGCTTAAATTCACAGGTTTAGACAAAATTCTTAAAACTTGTATGAATGGAGTAGAATGTCGTTTTCGTAAACAAACTGAACATCGCAACGCTTAACATGCTTTTATATAAGAATATTATGTGGGCCTTGGGCATATGGAACTTCTTCCATCAGATGAATGCGAGGTTGTTAACGGATTCTATTTGCCTCATCATTGAGCATTCATCCAGAACGTTAGCGAAAACATAATGGTTGTCTTTAATGGTTCAGAAAACGATAAAGCAGGAAATTCGTTAAACGAATTTTTATATCCTGGTCCAAAGCTATAGGCAGACATTTTTGTTATTATTCTAATATGACTTTTTTTAAAATATGTATTTGTCTGTGATATAGTGAAAAATTTTCATCAGATGCTTATTGATCTTAGTGATACTAAGTGACAACGTATCTACTGGCGTTCTGACCCCCTTTTACCTCTTTAAATATGGCGTGTACTTACTGTTACATATGAAGCAGTATCAGCTCGTTTTTTAAAGAAGGTTGCCTAAACGAATTAGCTAATTTGGTCGCGGAATCACATAAAATTGGATCCACAGTTATTCTTAGAAATTGATACATTGATGACTTCTTAACTGGCGCAGATACATGGGATGAAGCCATACAAGCATATCAGGAGCTTACTGAAGTGCTTAGTTCTGCTGGCATGTCTGTTGCAAAATGCGCAGCAAATCACAGCAATATAAATCTATTAAAATCTCAAGACGATTTAAAAGATTTAAAATGAAACTGTTTGACTCTTGATCTACGATGGAGTCTCCTTACAGATGCTTTTCATTTTCAAATTAAATTGCCTTTAGCAGCTCCAGCAACCACAAAGCGTTCTATTTTGTCAGAGGTATCTAAACTCTTCAACGCTCTGTGCTCTTTGTCCCCAGTTATTATTCATGCAAAAAATTATTTCAGTGTTTGTGGCTTCTCTACGCAAAAGACAGCTTGCTAACTTAGAGAAGGTTCCAATTCGGCGTTAGGTAAATACATGCAAGTCTGATTTCTGGCATTTGCATGAGTTTTGTGATACTTCTGAGCGTACCTTCACAGCTGTAATTTTGTGGTTTTTTAAAGTGCTAGATGTAGACCATGGTTTCTCATAGGTACATTAAAGGTAGCTTCACTTAAAGTTGTAAATTTACCAAAGTTGGAAGTCTATGGTTCAGCATTATTAGCCAAACTTATGAGTGGAATTCTTTCAAAATCAGATTCTTCTTCTGAAGATATTCATTGTTGGTCTGACTCAAATGTCATTTCAGTTTGGCTAAGATCACATCCATCTCTTTTGAAATCATATGTTGTAAATAAAGTTGACGAACTCCCTTGCCGACAGCTAAATGGCGTCATGTGCCGTCCACTGTACGCAAATTAATGCCATTTATTGGTACTGATGATTTGCTTCCTGTCGGCGGTAGATTGCACAAAAAAAATAAATGTCGCTCAATTATGCTTTATTACACATAAATATTCCGGCCGCACGTAGCTCTCATTTTATCGGCCGGTTGTGCTCCAATATTTTTCATTAGTTGCTGAACTTTTCTTTTAGTTGCAGATATATACATCATTGCGACTTTTGTTGGACCTCCATTTTTTGTCGTGGGTTTCGAACAACTATTTCTTACACATTCTTATTCCAGACTTGAGTTGTTAACCAGTATATAGGCAGGTCATTTTTTTATTGCTATTTTATATTTACAGTTTTGTAGATCGGTGTACGAGGATGAATTGATAAGTTTCGGACCTGACCAAGAAATGGCGCCACTAGGTCTACCTTGAGATGGCGTTCTATAGTACCATCTTTAGATAGCTTGTAGCTATAGTTTTAGTCCGATCGCCATGTCAATTAAGATTTAAGAGTACGCTAAACAAGACACCTCTGTGTTTTTCGTAAAAATGGAAAAGCTGGAAAATCGTGCTGTCATCAAATACTTTTAATTGAAGGGGTTAACACCGAAGAAATTAAAGAAAAAGATGGACTCAACACTGGAGACGTCCTTCGCATCATATTCAGCCGTTTAGTAATCGGTTTCCGAGTTTAAAAAGGGTCGTGTGAGCACCTCTGATGAGCTTCGCTCAGGACGCCCCATTGAGGTCACAACTCCAGATATAATCGAAAAAATCCATCAAATAGTGCTGAAAGACCGCAGATTAAAAGTGCATGAGATTGATGAGACCTATAAGATGTCATATGAACGTGTACAAAATATTTTGCATCAACATTTGTATATGGAAAAGCTATGTGCAAGATGGGTGCCGCGTTTGCTAACAGTAGACCAAAAATTGATTCGAAAGAACATTTATATCGCCAATTTAGCATTGTATAAGCGTAATCCAAGCGAAAAATTCGATTGATAACCGTCCAATTGTACGCTCCTATAACCAAACAATAGTCTAAACTGTGGATTAGACCAGGGGAACTAACTCCAAGGAAGGCAAAAACAATTTTTTGGGCGAACAAGGTTATGGCTACTGTTTTTTGAGATGCAAGAGGTATTATATACATTTATTATCTTGAAAAGGGTAAAAATATCACTGATCCATACTATGCAGACTTATTGCAACATTTGAGAGACGAAGTGAAAATTAAACGAACTCATCTGGCGAAGAAAAAAATCTTGTTTCATCACGATAACGTAGCAGCGTACACGTCAATCGTTGCGATGGCTAAAATCAACGATCTGAAGTTTGTATTGATACCGCACCCTCCCTACTCTCCAGACATAGTTCGGAGTGACTATTATCTGTTTCCTAACCTCAAAAAATGGCCTGGCGGTAAGAGATTTGTTTTTGTTTTTGCTCTAGAACCTGATTCTAATTTCGTCATATTTGGGACAGACCACGAGGACGTGCTCTGATATGTCCGCCTCCCTATATAAGCATGTATCACTCTATCTCAAATGGAGGCGAGAGAGATAAGTCTCTGTTAAGTATACATCATTGTGTACATAGAGTATAATGTATTTAGTGTGCAAGGGTATACACTTATATTATATTACTTAAGAATGTAACCTTAACTGCCTGTGCACGAATATATACAGGCAGTCGAGTCCGCACTGTTTACGAAATAAGTCGTTTGAATGTGAAGCGATACCGCGTTAATAAACTTACCATAAATGAAAACTTATATACTAAATAAATGTTTTGTTCTTAAATGAACAGTGATAGTCTATTTATTTAAAACCGAATCATCCTAAGATGGTAGCAGAGCGTGGTTTGTTTATTGTTCGCTTAGAAAAAAACTTTATTGAAGATTATTGTATACAATAAAGGTGCCTTACTGAAGATACGTGAGCGAATGAAATGAGTAACGATAATGAATTTAAAATACCAGTGTTTGACGGTGAAAACTATAAAATGTAGAAAAAACGCATTACAATATTTTTAAAAAAGAAAAAATGCGATGTTAACATAACAAGAACAAAAAATACAAATGATGAAGATTCGTGGGACGAAAATGATTTGAAAGCAATCAACTATATATATACAGTTCTGTTTCGGACAAACAAATGGAATTTATTGAAGATAAAACGACGGCGTATGATATGATAAAGAAACTTGACAATTTATATTTAACATAATCAACGGCTATGCAAATTGTGTGTAAAAATCAATTGGAACGATTAAAACTGAAAAATTATAGTGAACTGGCACATTTATTTCTTCATTTTGAAAAGTCTATCAACGAGTTAAAAAGCGCGGGCGCTCATGTGTCAGAAAAAGAAAAATTAAATTATTTGTTAAGTACATTGCCAGATTCATGTAGCTACATAGGGGGCTTGATTGATACGTTAAAAGAAGTAGAGAAAATGGCAGAATATGCGAACAATAAAATTCAAAGGGCTGCAATGAAGAATCGAAAGGAAGAATATTACAAGAGAAAATCAAATGCTTGCACGGTCGATAAAAATCAGCGCGGTTATTATAAGTGTGGAAAATTTGGTCACATACAGAAAGACTCCAAAAATGGCGGACAAGCGTCAAGAAATTACCCAACATTGCAATCAGCACGAGGCCAAGGGGCAGGAAGGAGAGGTTATAGTCGTGAGCATGATCATTATGAACATGGAGTAAGCGCGAATCCTTCTCAATTTGACAAGAATTGTAGTCCATTTGAAACAGTAGCTTTAAAGGTGAAAAATATCTCATTTATCGATGATTACAGTAAAATTAGTAGAGGCTATATGATGAAGTTCAAGTGAGAAGTTATTTATCGTTTCACAGAGTATATCAATGAACGTGAAAATTTGACAGGGAAAACCGTGAAATATTTGAGATGTGACAATAGTAAGGAATACTTGAATCGTGATGTATATAATTTTGCAAGAGGTAAAGGTATAGTAATTTCACCCTGTCCTGTATATGTTCATGAATTGAATGGCGTCGCGGAAAGCTTCAATAGATCTATAATAGATATGGCACGTTGTTTGTTAAATGAAGCTGATATAAACAAAAAATATTGGCCAAAAATCGTTTGTGCGGCAACATATTTGAAAAATCGCACGCTAACCAATACAATCGAGAAAAAAACGCTGTACAAAATATTCTTTAGAAAACGACCGGATGTCAAATTTAAAACTATATGGTAGTAAAGTCTTTGTAAGGAAGCCTGAATCAAAAGGGATGTCGAAATGGGATAAAAAGGCTGAAATAGGTATTTTGATCGGATATGGTGATAACAGTTATCGTGTTTTATTAAATAATAAGGCAATTGTATCTAGACATATTGAGATAATAGAAGAAACTGAGGCATGTGAAAATTTATCATATCAAATTATCATTTTCTACATCATTGTGTAAATGGAGTATGATGTATTTAGTGTGCAAGGGCATACATTTATATTATATTACTCAAGAATGTAAGATTAACTGCCTGTGCACGAATATATACAGGCAGTTGAGTCCGCGTTGTTTACGAAATAAGTCGTTTGAATGTGAAGCGATACCGCGTTAATGAATTTACCATAAATGAATCTTATGTACTAAATAAATGTTTAATTCTTAAATAAATAGTGATAGTCTGTTCATTTAAAACCGAATCATCCTAACAGTCTCCATGCCCAGTAAGGAATTGGACTAACCATCGCGACAGCCCGATCCGATCCGCCTCAATCCGATCTCTGACACTAGGTAGGTAAGAATGTGTCAGCCTACCTTTTACCGAGTTATCCCAGATTTCTTGCCAATGATCAAGATATCTTTTCCATATATCTCTCGTCCGGCATGCCGTTGATCCTCAATTGTTGCTGCATTTTTACGGTTTGCATTCAGCTCCGCTCTACGTCTGCATTCGCGGATGATGGACAGTTTGTCCGGAATCACTGCTAGAGCGTCTGTCGAGGGGTGGTTCTATACACACCGATGACTCTTATGAGCGCCGGTATTTACGGACTTACTATTTTCTGTCCACTTTGTGTTGTTCTTTGAGGTGCTCTCGTATAACGGGATCGCGCTCTTTCTAGAAAACTTGACGGGCTCGATTCACGGTCCTCTTCAGCCTATCTCATTCAGGGTTCTATCAAGAAACGCTCCTAGCAGCTACCCCACTCTTCGATAGCAAA